>JZKD02S1268037.1:596256-612486 GCA_000966675.3 Picea glauca
ATTATATTATTATATATATGAATATTAAAGTTGCTAATGATGGTTGTGCCAGGAAAGAGGAATTTATTGCATGGCTGAAAGTATTGATGGTGTTGCATATGGAAGCCATCCTTATGAAGGAAACAACAAGAAGATGAAATGTTGAATAAGAGGTTGGTGAAGGAGACATGGTATCTCCTACTAATACCAACTAATTAGGTAGCATCAAACCAATTAAATGGCATCTATGCATGTATGGATTTGATGTATTATGTTGAATAATCGTTGAAGAGAACTTGGGTAAGAATTTTCCTCAGCAAAAATTTAACTTTTTAAAGTGATATTATTATGTGTTTTGAATGCATTCGTTGGAATGATTCACCATTCGGTATGGTAAAGGCTCAAGGCCTATGATATTTTTTAACTTTATAATATATTCATATGACATAATAGCATGTCAGTAAATTTTTGTAGACATGGGTTAATAACCAAAGAAAATAAGGGCGTATAAACCTGTTATGGAAATGAATGCCAATGAATCTAGTCATGTGTAATTCCATGACATCGTTGGATATGGAAAGGCTACTATGCCACACAAATAGCCTATAATATTCATGCTATAATTGATGTTTGGACTGCAACCTTTTTTACAACATTGAAGAGCACCAAAGAATTATATTCTTGGTGTTGTGTTTGGGTTGAAAAGGAAGGAATCTAAATGGTTGAGCAAGCAATAAGAAGTGTGTGGATGATGTGTCAAGGAATTGGTCAGACCTTCCAATTCACCATGGTCGGATTCATGAATGAGAAAAAGAAATTTGGAAATCAATGTAGAGGTGCATTGAATAGGTATAAATGAATATGTTATAAAAGTGTGCAAGTGGTAGAGTTTTACACCTGCATGATGAGATGGAGTTTTTTGTATGATTAAAGCTATTATTGAATGCATTTTGGTTAATACATGCATATATTATATTGCATAGAAATTATTATTCTAATAGATGAAATGATGTGATTATTACTAACTTATGAAGTTGAGAACATTTCAAGAGTTGTTAGATATTGCAACAAGAAAGTTGTAGGTTAAAGTAGTTACATAATGATGGATTATAGAAAATATCTATCAAGGGAACATAATAATGAAAATATTGATAGATAGAAGAAAGAAAATATTGGCTGATAATACATGTGTAGAGAATTATGGGTCCAATCAAGTTAATAGTTGGATTAATGGAAGTGATTGAATTGTTAACTGTAAATAATTATGAGATCACTTTGTGAATTTTTGTAATTGTTTCCATGAAAATATATTGTACATGAGATACTAAAAAATATGTTTGGATGAATGAAAGGTTGATGGAGTTGTAGGTAAGAGTGGTCTCAAGTATGGCACTATTATAATCCATAATAAATATTGATGCATGTTGTGGAAAGAGCCAAGAAATTATGATATGGAATATCATACTTGGGGAAATTTGAGTTTCCTTTTGAAATAGATTTTTGAATTTAATGAGTCAAATTGTTATGATGATATCTCATGATGACTATATGTGTGTAATAAATATGATGTGTTGGCTATTGAAGCTGGAAACTCGAGAAGAAGAGCACCATAAGGAAATCAAGATCAAGAACAAAGGCATGGAACAAATAAATTCTAATGGAATCATTGCACTTGGAGTTCATGGAGTTGAAAATCTGAGACTTACTATACGAGTGAAATGGATCCCTGAAGAGAAGTGATATATTCATCCAGGTGGATATTGGTGGCGACCCACCTATTCCAACTGGCTCCTCGTGCATTTTTTTTGTTCAACACGTTCTTCTCTACTTCTTTGTAATTATGGGTTCTACACTTCTAGGGATGTCTAAAGACACACACATCCTCTAGGTGGATATGGCTGTCCTCTTTTCTAATCCAACTAGCTTATTTTGTATGTTTCCATGTTAGCACTTCTTGATGTACTTCCAGGGTCGTTTTGGGGCCCTAAACGTTTTTTATTGGATCATCATAGTCAAATTGTAGACGAAGTTAGAGTTTGATGGTGGAATCTGTAGTTATTTGAAATTCCTTTCCAATGGGCTATCATGCGCCTAAAACAGAGGTTGTATGCAAAAGTTATGACCCTTGGAAGTTGAGGTACCAAATTACACCAACTTACCCATAGGGCCCACATGACTTTTAGCATTTCACCTTCTAGGGTTAGGTTTTTGGATGTCTAGGGTTTTGGAATTCATGAGTAATATAAAAAATTCCTATGGAGCCTCATTGTAATCCATTCTTATCAAAAGGATGCATGTAGTAGCCACATCTCTTCTCAGGGATAGCTACCATCATTTGAGCAAGTGTTTTAGTTCTGCAGTTTTATAGTTTCAGCCTATTTCATTATTTAATAGAAGATATTGTTCACTGGATATTTTTTTTATTCTTCATATTTCTATGTTTATTGTATTCAGTTTGTTAATCAGTTTGTTTCACTCCTAAATATGTATCAGTGGTATCAGAGTGGTTTGCTCTTCATTTATTTTTCTTTGTGCATGTCCCCGAGAAGATCTGGGTACAAGAAGTTGGGACTCGAACCAATCAATCCATCACAAGATCGGTCATGCCAAGACCGAAAACAACCCATGGGAGATGAAAATAAATATGATGGAGCATGAGATCATATTAAATTTTTTCTCGAGGAAGCCCTCACACAACAAAGGATTGAAATGATGGACAACTTCGCATAGACCCTTCGACAGTTGACCACGGGAGAAGCATCTTCATCAAGCAACCATGCAACCCCCTTCAAGGTACAGGTCAATTTTGATATTCTATTATTTGAAGGACTGATAGATGTGGATGTTGTAGATAAATGGTTGAATCTGCTCGAATGATACTTTTTAGTCCACAGTTTTTCCAATAGGTAAAAGATCACTTTTTCACTCATCAAGGTCATTCCCCATGTTAAAGACTGGTGGGATACTTACTCTGAGAAAAGGGTCATGAAGGAATATACAATGTTTGTGGTGGCCCCTACATGGGATTCCTTCTGGGACTCCATTAAAGAACAATACTACCTTGTTGGAAGCTACAAGGACCAGTACACAATATGGACCACCCTACTTCAAGAAAGGGACCAGAAAGTACCAAATTTCACCAATATTTTCCATACCCTATGCACCAAATTGGCTATCAAAGACTCTGAGATTCATCTGGTGCTCAAATACCGCAGTTTTTTGCATAGATACATTCAAACAGAAATGGATTTCTTGGACATCGCCTCATTGGGAATGGATTATTGATACGCATTCAAGATCGAGCATAAATTTAAGTAGAAAAGTTGAGAGTTCGGATCTTCAAACCCCTCACAGCCGAAGAAGAGAAAAGGAAGCCCCAACCCACACAAAAAGGGACCAAGTCGATATGGCCTCCCTCAAAACAACTAGTACAAGACACAACACAAGAAGGGAAATGAGAAGATGAATAAGGACACGGGAAAATGGTGTGAGTACCATAAAATTCCTTGGCAAAACACTGAAGAATGTCGCTCCAAGCAATCTCTTTTGGTCGAGATGAAGGCTTCCGAGTCAGAGGTTGATTCTAATTCTGATTCAAACTCTGAAGGAGGGAAGTGGATTATCGATTTTGAACCTAGTGCCACTTTCGCTACCACCAACGTCCATCCAAGCAAACTAGAAGAACTAGAGGAAGGGGAATTCCTATTTCACTCGCATATATGGATAAAGGGGGCTCCACTTCACTTCATTGTCAATAGAGGTAGTCATAAGAACCTAATTTTAGTAAAGGTCTCCAAGCGGCTAGACCTACCAATGACACTGCACCCGTATCCCTACACCATCGCTTGGCTTTTCCAAGGAAGAGATCTTTGTGTCAGCTAATAATGTCATCTGCCCTACAACATCAATCCTTTCAAAGATGAGGTACTGTGTGATATTTCTCCCCTTGAATTTTGTGATGTTCTTTTAGGACAACCATGTTTTTGGAAGCATCATGTTGTGTATGCATCTAGACCCCATAATGTTATTATTACTTTGGGTAGACAATTGTATAGAATCCTAGAGGGAGTGTCCCATACTACTATATCTTTAATCTCTGTTAAGCAATGCAATAAGGTCATTTTATAGATTGGGAAGTTCTCCTTCTTGTGATCCATGCTCATAGTAAGAAGAAGGTCTTTGCCACATTTGTGGCCTCTACATAGTGCCTCTCTTTGAACCAAAAGAAAGTGGACAAAATCGTGGAAGAAAACAGAGACATCTTCTCATCACCTACAAGGGTACTGACACACTGCCAAGTCAAGCATCTAGTCGATATGACCCCCGATGCACCTCTACATAATGGACCAGTCTATAAGCACTCGTTGATGGAGAATGACGAAATCAAGCGTCAGATATGAAAGATTCTTTAAAAGGGGCACATCATACCCATCTCCTCCCCTTGTGGAAGCTTGATTGTACTGGTACAGAAGAAGGATGAGACTTGGCAACTCTGCACTGATTACAGAGCCTTAAAAAAATTCACAGTCAGGAACCACTACCCCATTCCCAGGATTGATGACCTTCTTGAAAAACTCAAGGGGGGGAATTTCTTCAGCAAGATTGACCTAAAGTCTGGCTACCACCAGGTTCCCATCGAACCAACTGATGTATGGAAGACAACCTTCAAGTCTAAATAAGGTCTCTATGAATGGATAGTCATGCCCTTTGTCTTAACAAATGAACCAACCACTTTCATGAGGTTGATGGATGATGTATTGATACTGTCACCAACTCCTTTGTGGTAGTATATTTGGATGACATCCTCATCTTCAGCCAAACATGGGAGGAGAACATGCGGCATATTCAGCAGGTTTGGAGCACTCTGTCGCAACACAAGATTTATGCCCACTTGGAAAAATTCTATTTTGGCATGAACATGGTCCAATACTTGGGATACATTGTTGATGAGCATGGGGTACATGTTGATCCATCTAGTATCCAAGTCATCCGTAACTATCCATCCCCTACCACACTGACCAAGCTTCATAGATTTTTGGGAATAACCAACTTCTACTGATGGTTCGCGTTGGGATTCTCCCATATTGCATGGGCCCTCAGACAGGTGACCAAGAATAGAGGTGGGTACAATTTCATGTGGGTGAAGGAGAAACAATGATCATTCGATGATCTCACGAATCGCCTGTGCTCATCTCCAGTACTCTCCTTGCTCGATTTGAAAAAACCATTCGAGATTGAGACTGATGCATCTAACTATGTTGTGGGCGTAGTTCTCACTCAGCATGGGGATCCAATGGCATACCATAGTGAGACACTCTCTGATATTGTCCAGAAATACCCCACCTATGACAAGGAAATGTATTCCATTGTACAAGCATGTCGTCAATGGAAAAATTACATTCTTAGGAAAGAGACAATCATACACATTGATCACAAGCCTCTGCAGTTCATACAGACACAAGGGAAATTGCAGAACGACTTCCATCAGAAGTGGTCCACCTACCTGAAGTAGTTCCACCTCAACATAAATTATACGACAAGTATCTCTAATCATGTCGTAGAATGCCTCAGTTGACCTCCTATGGCTGCACTCACCATTGTGCTCCATTCATGTGGACATGAAACATCTAAGTGGCCCCAACTTTATCAACAAGATCCATACTTCTCCACCACTTATCATCTCTTGGGTACAGGCACAATTGTCATTAATTTTCACATTTAGTAAAGACTCCTATGCCACCCGGGCCATATTTGTGTTCCTACAAGAGAGCGTGAAAATTTGATTTGGGAATCCCACTACAGTCATGTGGCAGGACATTTTGGCATGGAGAAAACTGTGGTCATTCTTCAGAAACATTTTTATTGGAAAAAACTTTGACAAGATGTCAACAAGTATATCAGATCTTGCACTACCTATGTCATTTCCAAGCCAACCATAAAGAAGAAAGGCTTATACAACCCTCTCCCTATTCATGAGAAGCCTTGGGAATCCATCTCAATGGATTACATGTCTGGCTTGTTGTCCACCAAGCAATGAAATGACTGTGTGTTTGTGGTCGTTGATCGGTTTTCGAAGATGGCCATCCTCACAACCTGTAAGAATAATGTCATAGTGATAGATACTTCTAAGCTCTTCCTCAAACGAGTGTGGATCTACTTTGGGATACCATAGAACATCATCTTCGACTGAGACAGTAGGTTCCTCAGCACCTTTTGGTCGAGTCTTTAGTCTTTGTTGGACACCAAGATCACAAAATCCATTTCTTTCTTCCCCCAAATTGATGGCCAAATAGAGGTCGAAAATCGGATGATTGTGCACATCCTACGCATTTACAATTCTAAGAATCCATGTAAATGGAATGAGAGTCTCCCATATGTCCAAAATAGTTACAATAGGGCTCTCCATAGTTCCACCAACCATAGCCCATTTCAAGTGGTTCTGGGATTCCAACCCCTGGGACCCATTGATGTTACACTTCCTCTTGCCACCGCACAGATAGACTCTTCTCCTGATCAGTCTCCGATCAACAAAGCCACCAAATTCATTGATCAGATTTGGAACATCTACCAACAAGTCCAAGATATTTTGTAGAAATACAATGCTAAGTAAAAGAAGTGTCATGATCAACATAGGGTACCACACTAGTTTCAAGTTGGCGACAAAGTCTGGTTACATTTGTAGAAGGAGCATCTCACAGGGCCCCATCAGAAGCTTCACCTACTTCATTATGGGCCTTACACTATCACCAAGGTTGTGGGTATCAATGATTTTGAGTTCAACACTCCACCCTTCCTTGGTATGCATCCAGTATTCAATGTGGACCTCCTTCGACCATATTTTCCCCCATTATTGGACACCTCTGAGATCGCAGAACAACTGACACCAACAAAGCTCAACCCTAACTGCATGGAAAAAACATCCATTTATCATATAGTGGAAACACAGGTGGGCACTTGCCAGCAGTAGATCCAACGTTATCGGGTTTTCAAGGCAGAGAAGCTCCTACACCAAGGAAAGTTGCTCACTCGGGGCCAAATCTAGCAGAAGTTTCCTCACATGATGGGGGAAATCAATTCAATGGAGACCATTACTTCCTAAGGGGGGAGGATTGATCTATGTGGATATTGGTGGCCACCCACCTATTCTCACTGGCTACTCGTGTCCATTTTTTTGTTCAACACATTCTTTTGTACTTCTTTGTAATTGTGGTTTCTACACTTTTGGGGTTGTCTAAAGCCCCACACATCTCGCCTAATCCAACTGAATTATTTTGTATGTTTTCATGTCATCACATCTTTTTGTACTTCCAGGGCCATTTTGGGGCCCTAAAAGTTGTTTTTTTGACTCACCACAGTCAAACTGTAGACGAAGTCAAAGTTTGGCAGCAGAATGTGTATATCTCTGAAAGAAATTTCCAATGAGATATCACATGCCTAAAATGGAGGTTGTATGAAAAATTTATGACCCTTGGAAGTTGAGGTACCAAATTACACCAACTTACCCATAGGGCCCACATGAATTTTGGCGTTTCACCTTCTAGGGTTAGGTTTTTGGATGTCTAGGGTTTTGGCATTCATGAGTAATATCAAAAAGGCCTCTAGAGCCTCATTGTAATCCATTCTTCTCAAATGGATGCATGTAGCAACCACATCTCTTCTCAAAGATAGCGACCACCATTCGAGCAAGTGTTTCAGTTATGCAGTTTTATAGTTTCAGCCTATTTCATTATTTAATAGAAGATATTGTTCACTGGATATTTGTGTTATTATTCATATCTTTGTGTTTATTGTATTCAGTCTATTAATTATTTTGTTCCACTCCTAAATACGGATCATATATCCCAAGGCACTGCAATGCAACGAAGGAAGTACAATTCCTTGGGTTGTGTAGGATGATGGGGAATGAGAGCTTGTTGGTTGGAACTGCTGCTAGAAATGTAAATTGTGAGATCATTATGCATGTTTTTGGTCGGAGTGTCTACATATGAATATTTTGATTCCATATTTCCTATGTATATTAACATTGGTTGGACTTCCTGTGTGGATTAAAGGTCAGAAATCCTATCTTTATAATATTAAGAACATCATTATGGTGTTGTTCACAGAGGACAATGAAAAAATAAGGGGAGGGGGTTGTAAAACCCCCAATGTCAATCCCTATAAACTAGAATGTAATTATGTAAATATGACTCAGGATGGTGAGCCAATATGTTGAAAGTTTGGGGTGCCGAGAAATGTGATACTTCAAATATATTAATAAAATACTTTGTTGGCTGCAAGACAAACAAGGACAAGATTTATAGGGGCCTATGATTCCATGAGAGAGGGTGGTGGTATGCTACTCCTCTTATTAATTATTTATTTACCCATGCTTGTGTTGTGGAAAGAATGAGGGGGCACGTGAGTCTCTTGGGGAGACCAGGTTGTGCCTTAGGCATCCTAAATATTTAAACCATGCACGTGAGTTGTTTGGGGATTCATTGATTCATTCATTCATTTGGGGATTTCCTCATTCATTTTTTTTTTCAATCATTTGGTTCCTCATTCATTCTTGCTCATTCATGTGATGGGTATGACATAAAAATGAATGGTTGGAGGTGGAGAGACATTTCTAGATGGTTGTAAGGAACTATTGATTATTCCATAAAGGAATGGATTCATGTGTGCATGAGAACAATGGTAGTTGTGAAATAAATTTCCACAACTGAGAATCCTTGGAATTTCCATCATTGAGATTCCTTACTAGTACAACTGGAGTGCTAGAAAAGAATCAGAATAGCCTGAAGGATTGAATTGCAAATACAGGGGTCCATTTCTTTGGGTTGTGCAGGCTGAAGGGGGAGAGATATGGTAAAGTATGATTGTTTTGTGGTTGGGAAAACCATGAGAGCTTGGTAGCTAACTGTTGTGTGTTTTCGAGTCAACCTAGGAAATGTCCTTGTAGATTTGAATCCCTCACTTAGCGATGACCTACTGTTGATATTTGGAACAATAGTGTCTATGGTTGGGTGGAATGTCCGATGTATGAAACTAGTTGGTGAATGGTTTAATTAAACATAAGTGATATTTGTGTTGTCTTTGTAATTTATGTTTCGTTGTGTATTTATGATCTCTGTGATGTTTTTATTTGTACATTATTTCTATTAATGTTGTGCATGGCATGTTGCTCATATTATTTTATGGTTTAGTATGTTCTGGTGAATTGTATGCATTGGATTCATGTGTTTCTTGAATTAAAAAAATGGAACATAAATTCATAGTTTGCCTAAGAAGGAGAATTTAGAAGTACCCGGGCAATGGGTATGTTTCAAATTTGCAGATGAGAAAACTTTTAATTCATTGTTCTGGGTATGTCACAAACAATATAAACGCAAATTTTTTCGTGATGCTGATAATGGGGACATGACATGGTGGTAACCCCAACACCCCCACTCTTTTGAGTTTTCTCCTAAGTCATGAAAAATGGATATTATTATATTTTCCATTTGAAATTTAACATGTATATACACCCTAAAGGTCATTATGTTTTATTTCTTTATTATTTTCTCTCTTTTTTTCCCTCCCAATTCTCTATAAAGTGAAGAGATGGAGAGACAAAATATGTGCACAAGGTATGTTGAGGCTATCTTGATTTTATGATGGTTTTAGTATATTCGTATCCATTATTTTCATTATTGAGGGTATAATGGTGTTGGATGATGGAAATTTTTTTCCCAGAGGTTCAAATACTATATGGGTGAAACATTTCTCTTTTGACGCCAAGGTATATTGATTTTTGGTTTCTAAAATGAGTTGTTTTATTATAAATCTATTCATACCTGATTTTTTAAATGAGTTGTAAAGATTATATAGCAATCCCAAGGTCTTCTTATTCCCTTTAAAGTTGGGAGTTGTTTTTAGTTCTCCTTCTTGTTTTGAGTTTGTAGTTTTTCCTTGTATGATTTTGAGTTTCTAGGTGATTGCATGGGAACAAACTAGAAACGGTTAGGTGGCACATATGGACACTTAAACAATATTCAGAGTTAACATAGGTTTTCCAACCATTATGAGGTTTGTTTGTATAACATATAATGAACCAATTTGTTATGCCTCCAAGTATTATGAATTATGAAACAAAATGTGCCATGTAATTTTGGTCCATATGTGGTTATCTAAAACGAAAAAGGGTTCAAGTTATACAACAAGTATTCTTCTAGTAAACAATTTTCTATAATATCAATTATAGAATATCTCAATAGGATTTTAGAGTGTGATTTACCTAATTTTTTTTTGTAATGCTTGAATTCTTTGTTCAATTCTAAAGGGAGGTTCAAGTTCTTGTGTAAGAATATATAGCATGCCATGATAACATTGGGTTATCAATGGTGTCGTTTGTTGGTATGAGATTAGTTTCAAGTTGTTAACTATGACACATATTGTGGGTAAGAAGTAATAATGTAGCCATTGAATGTGTTAATCTTTCAAAATGTATTCTTTATTCTTTTAGTCCCTCCTGTTCATTTATGATTGAACTTACTTAATTTATGGTAAATTTCTTCTTTCTCAACTTCCTTTAACAAGCCCTAGTTGTCTTCATGATTGACAAAGATAGGGAAGGAGTTTGATAACCTAATTATCTCTACTATTCTATCATGAGTGTCCTCTTTGAAAAGGGAAGAGAAATAATTGACTGGGTCAGATGCCATGTATTTGAAATTTTTTCCTAATTACCATATCCTTTATTAATTTTCCATATTGAATTAAAATTATTTATTCAATTTGCATGTCTATGAAAAACTTTTGTATTCTCATCACATGTATGTAGCCATAACACCCTTCTCTTGAGCCTCCATTCTTTTTCTTTTTCTAGAATTCTTATAGAATATTTACTTAGAGTTTTTGTTCCTCACTCATATACCCAAACCCTTCACTATTATATATTTGATTCAAGGCCTCCTCCACTTATCTAAGAACCCTATCATCTTTCTTCATTTTGTCACTTTTCAATTTTGTTGCCAGGTCTTATTTTCTTCTTTCAATTTTTGATGAAATTGTATGGAAGATAATTCTCTCAGGTTATCATTATTAGGTTTCCAAACAAATTTGATTTTCCCTACAAACTCCTCCATCTTCATCCATCATGGATTCAATTTAAAGGGGATAGAGGGTTTCTCTAGAGAAAGTGAAATTTCCAACATTTCAAGGTTATGATTTGAATCCCCCTCTAAGGTGACCCATTGATTTATCTAAATGACTTCATCAAGAAATAATCCATAAATTAAAAAAAAATCAAGCCTCTTGGAAATTATGGCTTCTACCACTCTCTTGTTTCTTCAAGTAGGGGAAAGTTTAGTTGGTTTTATGTCCAATAGACCAACCTCTTCAAATTTTCTAAGAAAATACCTTGAAAGGAATCATAATTGTGAAATAAAACCATAGAAATCTAGTTCTCCTAGAGTGAATTTCAAGTATCCCCCTACCACTACTAATCCATTTTGAAAAATGTATCTCAATATTCCACCCTATCCATGTAAGGACCATAAACATTCAACACTATGATGTCTTTCCTCAAATCAAAAGAGAAAAGGGAGGTTCCTAATCCTAAAGGAAAATACCAAGAATTAGTAAAAGTAAAGGAGAATTTATTTCACCCAGTTATGTTCCCTATTGATCTCCCAATGGAATCTATAAAGATGAATTCCCAATTACTAAACAATTTTGATAACTCCTGAGTGATTTTCTCTTTGTCTATCACAATCTCTTGAAACAAAATAATTGAAGGTTTGATATTGTCAAGTAATATATTTAAGGCCAACTTCATTGAGGGGTTAGCTAACCCTCTGGGATTTAGGGTCAGAAAAATCATTTTGTACCCTCAAAAGGGGCATTTTCTCTAATAGTACCTATCAAGGATAATTGTTTCCCACATTGGATTTATAAATATACTTGTTTTGGTGTCATGGGAATGTAGGATATCCTTACACTTTGATTGTATTTATAAAGACACTTGTTTGGGTCCATGGAAATGTAGGATATCCTTCCCCTTTGATTGGATTTTGGATTTTTATCCTCAAATAAACCCAAAACCCCTACCACCTTACCTGCAAAATTGAGAGTACCCTTATATCTAGGTCTTATATTATACTTCACGACACTCAGGGTATTTAATCTTGAATTTCCTTCCCATGCATATCATAGTCTAGGAAAGGGTTTGAGGGTCCATTAATAATTTTACCGACATCTAATACTTCTACATTTCCAGGAATATGTATAAGGGGAAGGGGGTTGGGGTTCTTTATTCCAGAAAGATTGGGCAGAAAATGACTCGAGGATTCTAGACCTTTGGTTCCAACCTCGGTTCCCCATGTCACAAAAAATCATTTTTATAAAGAATTACTTTTATTTAGAGAGTGTGACTGATGTCTTACTCGATTTGGACTTGTTCTCTTTATTGTCTCTTATCGCATCTAGGTTAGGTTCCTTGTACTACCCTAGATCTATGGGATGATAATATGCTTCCAAAGTGTCATTATGAGGATCATACAAGGTTTCTTGTACCCCCACACCCTCCTTCCTTCTTGGAATTTGGAATATTTCCTACTCAACCATTTCCAAACCTCTCAAATGCTTCCTTGATTACCATATCTTCCATATACTCAAGAATTTCCATTCAAGTTCCGGAGTCCATAATATTGGCAATGCACACATATGAAGGGTATTCCTTCATAGTATAGATTAAGACAAAAATGGTCAACACCCCTTTCGATATCCATTGTCTCCATCAAATGTTTTCTAACCTCCAACCCTACTAGAATTATATCCACTCCATAATATCCTATGTCTAGTTAAGTTATTTTTGGTTCATAAAAAATTCCTTTAATGCATTTCCAATTTCCTCAAGAACCTCTTCAAACAAAAATATTAGAGGTAGCCCTGTTTTAACCCACATTAGGACAATATTCACTCTAGATTACTAAGAGTCAAACTCCATTTGCCATTTATTTAAGAACAAAGGTTGTAAAACCCACCTCAACCATTGGTGAAAATTTTTCTCCACTTCTTCACTCGAACTAAAACCCCATACCAACCAAAATTTACTAGGATGATAGTTTGCAAGGAGCACCCCGTAGATAGTTCAAAATTGAGATTTTCCTCAGCCTTCAATTCCTCATTTCTCATCCTTTTATGAATAAATCAACCTACCAATGTGTTAAGAACCAAATACTTGCATACAAAAGCACCACAAATATTCCAAGCGAAATATAGAAGAACCACACTTTTATTATAAGAAAACCCTTGAGGTAGGGAAACACTATACAATGGATCCTATTATGGAAGGGATCCTCTCATGTTCACTTGCCTTTTCAAGGGGGAATCCTCCTATTGATCTATTGCTCCAAATACAATATTTCTCTTCATATATCATTACATTGCTTGAACCCCTTTATATAGTGTTACCAACCACCTAAGAACATTCTAGAGGAGGAACCTTCTAGAAGAAAAAACTTCTAAGAGGTCCTCTTACATTTATTATATCTAACTACCATATTGGGACTTATTTAATACTATAGTAGACCTAATCCACCTTACATTGAGTGGCCTCTACTATTATCAATATGGGCCCTTCGGACCCCCCAATACCTCTCTAGATACCTAACATTTCATCCTCCTTATGAAAGTGTTGTCCCCAATGCTTGATGTACAACCATATACCAGGGTCCCATGGATAAGTGTGGACCATAGTGTTGAAGTATATTAGAAAACCAAGGTCCCATGGAGAAATGAAAGCCACCATGTTGAAGTAGTCCAACCGTTGTTTTAAACCAGGGTCCCATGTCCAAGTGCTCGTGTGAACTCCAAATGGAAGATATTGGAACCCAATAACCAACTAAAAATGATGCTCCAAAAATTGACACCTATCATGTGGATCCAAATAAGAAGATCTATCCACATAATGGGAAAGAGTTGTAGTTGAATTTTGAAAGAATATTACCACTATAGAATATGCAGGATGGACACTGGTAATCATAATCGGCTCTTGATTTGTTACATTGATGTTCTCTACAAAAGGTGAAGTAGAGTCATCAAATAAAATATGAAAGTGGTTGTCATCCCAATAATGACAACTATCCGTATACCAATCATCACAATCGGCTTCAAAATCATACCAAGCATATACTTCTTGGTTATATCCATCTCTGATATCTTCCATAAGATGTCTCTCCTGCATGCTAGCCAAGGTCCTTTGAATATTGTGAAATTTGTCCCTAATATCTTGTAAACCCTCTTCCAAATGGTGCTCAAGGGATTCAAAGTTTCGTAGAATGCCCATGAGTATTTGAGAGCCAATATCCATTGGAAACACAACATATAATATACAAAAAGAAACATCTTAAAAATTTTAATCCAATGGCACTAATCTGATATCAATCTGAGAACCCTATGAAAAGTTATGAACTATGTACTCCCTCCGCTATCATGAAAACCCCCCAACTGGTTGATTTTAAATCAATGATATCTTCACTTACAGAGCTCCTTTTTGGATGAAATTGTTTTTGGAAAATTTGGCCCTAGTTGCTACAAAAATAAAAAACAAATTGCGTGGTCGTCTGCGGAAAACCCCCCAAAATAATAGATTTTAAAATTTCGATAACTTTACTTCCCGTACTCCGTTTCAGACAATTTTTTTGTGCTTTTAAATTGGGTGTTTTTTTGAGAGGAAATCATATCTACAACCCGATGTCGCAAATTTTACACAGAAATCTACATAAATTGTTCGGAATGTCATGCCCCTCTTTTTCTTCTCTAAAAAAATCTACAAAAATAAAAAAAATTGCCCACACTTCTTTCCAAGGAAAGGGCTTTAATACCACTTGTTACGAACCAAATACTTGCATACAGAAACACCACAAATATTCAAATACTTATTAAGAAACAAATACTTTCATACAGAAACACCACAAAGATTCAGAGACTTGTTAAGAACCAAATACTTGCATACAAAAACAACAAAAAGATTCAGAGAACAATATAGAAGAACCACACTTTTATTATAAGAAAACCCTTGAGGTAGGGCAACACCATACAATGGATCCTATTATGGAAGATATCTTATCATGTTCACTTGCCTCTTCGAGGGGACATCCTCCTATTGATATATTGTTCCAAATACAATAATTCTCTTCATATCTCATTACATTGCTTGAACCCATTTATATAGTGTTACCATCCACCTAAGAACATTCTAGAGGAGGAACCTTCTAGAAGCAGAACCTTCTAAGAAGTCCTCTTACGTTTATTATATCTAACTACAATAGTGGGCCTTATTTAATTCTATAGTGGACCTAGTCCACCTTACATTGAATGTCCTCTACTATTATCACTATGGGCCCTCCAGGCCCCCCACTACCTCTCTAGCTACCCAACACAATGCCTAGTCTCCCATATCCATTATAGCATTTAACTTGGTTTTACCTCCCAGATTTAGGCTAATAGACTCTTAATCCTTTTTAATGGAATTCTACCACTTGTGTTTACTTGAAACCTCTTGAAAGTGTAGTCATAACAATTCAAAATCAAATCAGGGGCTCTATTCAAGAGCTTCAGATCTAACATTTCACCAACAAACCCTAAAACATAGAAATTATCCCTTTGTGCTTTTACACATTTGCATTGAAATTTAAATTCATTACTTACCTCAATCAAAGGGTTGAGGAATCAAATCTTATGTGTGTAATTCCTTGTGCTCACATGACCAAGTGATTAAGGTTCGTAGATTTTCAAGATTAAATTCATAAATCTATGCATGCGACATACTACGTGTGCATTGACGACCCTTTATTAGATCAATGAAGAGTCTTGCCACCCTCTCCTCCATAACATCCAAGGTCCTGTCACCTTATGCATTCAACTCTTGCACCAACTCACCTAGTATAAACACAATATTTTCTTATACCGGACGAGACCCCAACTGATAAATATTACAGAAATCTAACATGTCACATGATCTACCAATCACCATACTGGTTCAAATTTTCTGTCCTTCTAACATATTTGTGAAATAGTCAAGGTCTTCCTCCTCCATACTATGTGTAACCTCCACACCTTTTCTCTCTAACATCATCAAGACTATATTTAACTAAGCTTCAACCCTAGTCACCTACTGTTCGACAACACAGGTATTCCAACAGAGGACGAACACCTTCAGTAACCACTCACATAACCAGATCAAAGATCAACACACCGATGTTTTCACGTGGTAAAACCCCTACG
>JZKD02S1268037.1:619904-642334 GCA_000966675.3 Picea glauca
CTGTTTTCGTTAACCATGTTGAGGCTCGGAGTTGGGTTCCTTCTTATAAGCACAGGGGGTTTATTTCGAAGAATCAAGCCAGCCTACAGGAGCAGTCCTCTGTCTCTCTGGTCTAGTGGATGGGTAAGTGATTGTGCCCCTCTGTAATTTCAGTCTTTTGCTTTCAGGAGAGTCTGAATTAGATGCGTTAAAGCCCTGTATGTCGAAGGATGTAAACGTTAGCATTAGGGTTTGTTGTGGATAGTCGATTAGAGGTGGGGTGGCTTGAATGTGCCCACCGACCAACCACTGGGCAAGGTTTAGGAGCTATGACTTTACTAACTCTCCCGCTAATGAAGAAACCGTGTGTTTGCTACGGATGGTTTGTCCTTCTCTGATGTCCCAAGTAGGATTTGAGGATAACAATGATGGAGGAGCTCCGAATAGCACATTGTTCTTGAGATTCTAGCCACCAGGTTAGTGCATCTTACAGTGCAGTGCCTTGACTTTGTGAAGTGGGTACAATTGAAACTCTTCGATAAAAAAAGAATTCGGTTGGATTTCGTGCACAAGACACTTCGAGAGGCAGAAAGGTGGGAGGAGTGTGATATAGTTTGAGATATTATTAAACATAATATTTTATTTAAAGAGTAATTAGAGAGCAATATAGTAACCGAGGGTGAAGGAGTTTTGACATCTTACCATGCAAGTGTTTGCATCAGGACCTTTTTGCAAGTGTTTTCTGTTATAGAAATTGATTTGGGATTTGGATTGCTATTATTTTAATGTTTATGTGGTGGGTATTTCATTGGATAGTTTTTCAAACAATTTAATAAAACATTTAAATCTTTATTGTGAGGGTTAATTTTTTTTAGATCTCAGATTCTTTAGTTAGGTGAGACCGCTATGCTTTCTTTTCTTCAAATGCAAATACAAAGAAAGAGACATTCTTTGTGGTGTTTTCTTTAACAGTGTGGCCTATATGGCTGCTACAAAATCTCATCCTCTATTATGCTCTCAAAATACCACTGCTAGGTGCTCTGGTCAACTATGAAACAAATACAATGCTAAAGAATGGAATCCTCAAAATACTACTACTAGGTGCTCTGGTCAACTATGAAACAAATACAATGTTAAAGAATGGAATCCCCTTCTTCTAGCGGCTTGATATTTAACATCCATCTAGGGGTCGGGTTGTGACTTCCTTAAACCTCGATTATGATAAGGTTTTGGACCTTTTAGAATCTTCTTCAAAGTCCATACGTGGCTAGCCCCATATGCATGAGTAATGGGTGTTGATGTGGCATCCACTTGTACCATGGTGGTCAACACGGTTGGTCAACTTGTAGGAGGCATAACTTTTTCACATGATCTCTGATTGACATGATTTGTGTTGCGTTGAAAAGGTCTCGATGTGTAAAATAGAGTCAAGGGGTCTAAGTTAAAGTAGAGAAAGTGTTGACCCAAAAAAATGTCACTTGATGCCTCAAAATGGCTCCAGAAGGTTTCAAACCCCAATTTTCCAAACTAGGCCTTGCCATTAAAATGGTCGTCCAAGTTGATTCCTCCAATTTTTTCCACTCTGAAAGCATCAAGATAAATAAAAAATAATATAATAATCCAATCTGGACCATACCTCCCCATTTAGGGAGACTTTTGGTCCCCAAAATCTTTACTGAATGAGGTGAGAAAAAATTTCCTTTACCTTCTCCCTAGAATACCACTTTGCTCTGCATGGAATTTGTCCGTTCAACCCACTCTGTTAAAGGTTATGTTACTCATGTCTTGTAGTTATGGATCACTTCTGCAAAATTGTGTCCTCTGCCAACTCAACCTAAGCATCTAGTTCTAAGTTCTCAATGCAAGGTAGGACCTGCTCCCCCTCCTAATCCAACATGGAAGGCTCATAGTGTTTGATATTCTTCACATTCATTACTGATTAAATATGGGGGTAGACTGAATATGTATGTGTTATCTCCCACCTTCTACAATATATTGAAAGGTCCATATCGTAGAGCCTTGATCTTCTTGCCAAGACCCTTTAGTCCTTCCTTGTTCAACTATAACCAAAATCTGTCTCCCACTTTGAATGACTTCTCGGTTCTATGTTGATCATATCTGACCTTGTATTTTTCCTGAGGCTTCTTCAATGTATCTTGTACTTGCAAATAGATTTTCTTAATTGTCTCAACAATATTTTCCGCTCTCAATGCATCTCTGGTGAGGTCCTCCTTGTTTTCCACATACAACATTTAAGGGTGAAGGTGGAAAATATCCAAAGCAAGTTTCAAAAGGTGACTTACTAGTAGAAGTGTGAACTTCTCTATTATAAGACTGTTATATGTAGATCAGATTTTCATCCTAGGTCTTTAGATGCTTATGATTTTAACCCCTCAAAAGTTGCACCAAATTCATGTTGACTAC
The DNA here is from genome assembly GCA_000966675.3 of Picea glauca. Lineage (NCBI taxonomy): Eukaryota > Viridiplantae > Streptophyta > Pinopsida > Pinales > Pinaceae > Picea > Picea glauca. Next base: position 622,308 of record JZKD02S1268037.1, read on the forward strand.
TTTTGTCTTCCCATCTGTCTGTGGATGGAATGTTGTATATATATTCAACTTAGTGTCCATCTTCTCCCACAATGTATTCTAAAATGTATTGTGAAATCGGGTATCCATGTTTGAGATGATGCTCCATGGTATCCCTAAGTGCACCCAGACCTATTCAAAGTACATGTTTGTTGCTTATTGTTCTTTGATGGTATTTTTACAAAGAATGAGAATGAAAATCTTGTTGAACTTATTAACTACCACAAATAAATAGTCATGTCCCTTCCTAGTTGTTGGTAAACCTCCCACAAAATCCATGGAAATTCTTTTTGAAGGTCGAGTGAGTACAAGTAAGGGACGACATAAACCTTGATTCCTGCTACCGGGCTTGTTGGTACAACAAAGTATATATCCTCTAATATGTTGTGTACACATAACTTTGTAAATTGGAAACTATCTTTCCAACACCAAAATGTCCTACAACCTTGGAGGCATGAGCCTCTCTTATAAGCTGCAATCATTCAACTTTAGGGGCATAGAGCTTGTTGATCTTGTAGAGTAACCCATTTTGGAAATGATAGTTAGCCTTTCCATCACCTTATTCTATATGAATTTGGCCCTGTAGCTATTGAAACACCTCCTTGAAGTCCTCATCTTCTATGTATTTCTCCATGTATGTATCATGGGTAAAAGTATTGATGTGCATCATAGTTCCCAAAGCTATAATATTGGATGTGGGTGGCTTTGAAAGCATGTTTTTCAACCTATTTTTGTTTCCCTTCTTATATTTAACGATTAGATGAAATTGTTGTAAAACACCCATCCACGTGTAATGTCCGGTTTGTTGTAGCTTACTCTGGGCCTGAGACTATTGTAGCTCTGGTGATCTATGTGGATGATAGTCTCCTTCCCCATCATATAGTGCTTCCACTTCTTGATAGCTTGAACCAGGTCATAGAGTTCATTTTCATGGGTAGGGTAGTTGAGAACTTCCACATGAAATATTTTAGAATGATAGCATACATGCCTTCCTCCTTGCATCGAAACTACTCCCTTGGCATACCCACTTGCATCTGTCTCCACATTGAAAGGATTTTGCAATTTTGTTAATGCAAGAAATAATGCTTGATTGATCTTTCTTTTCATCTCATCGAAATTATTTCGTTGATTCTTTCCCCACTAGAAACTCTTACAACTCACTATTATGGTGTGGAGTGGTGTATCTACCATTGAAAATGAAGCTATGAACTTTCACAAGTATTGTGCTACTCCAAAAGAGATCCTAACTTCAGTTACATTTGTAAGAAATGAGAATTTCGTGATGGCCCCCATCTTTGCAGGATATATATTGAGCTCCCCTCCATCGATCACATACCCAAAATACACCAAATATTGTTGAGAAAACTCACATTTCTTGAGGTTATCTAGCAGCTTTAGTGATCCTTTAGAGTCTCTAACACTTGCATGAGATGTGATATGTGCTCCTATCATGTAGCACAATAAATCAATATACCATCCAAATAGACTATAACAAATGAATCTAGATATGGGAATAAAACATGTTTCATCAGTCTCTTAAATGTAGTTGGTGCATTACATAAGCCAAATTTCATGATCAACCATTCATATAGAACTTGCCTTGTCTTGAAGGTAGTCTTCCAAGTGTCTTATTTTTTTAAAGATACCTAGTGGTATCCTGATCTCAAATCCAACCTAGTGAAGTACTTGGCATGTTTCATCTGGTCTAACAAATCATCGATCCTATGTAGAGTGTAATGATTCTTGAGTTTAATATTGTTTAAATATCTATAATATATACACATCCTTCAATTTTCATCCTTCTTGGGTACTATAATGATAGGAGACCCACAAGGTGAGGTGTTTGGCTTAATCACTCCTTGCTCCAGTAGTTGTTGTGTAACACCCTATTTTCGCCCATGACTTTAATTATGCTAAGACTTCATGTATTGTGATTTATGAAGCATGTAATTATGTTTATGATTAATGAAAACACACTAGACAACTAATTGTGAAGGAATCCTTTAGTATTGCATGATACCAATAGTGGGACTCCTAAGGTGGAATTGGGAAGTTTCAATGAGGAAAATAAGAAGCATTCTCAGCAATTCAACCTGCACCTGCAAAAATTGAATACACTACTTTCCCAACATACCTAGAGTACATGAAACCATGAACATTGTTTATTGTGATCAGGATTGGTTAGTTGAGCAATTATAATTGATGTTTGATTTGATACTTGGAGGAGTGAAAGGCCAACTAATACCTCATCCATAAGGACACGCGGTATTTTCCCCTTTGATTTGGGAGCCTAACACAATGGGTTTCTTCTGACATAAGACATCATGGATCCCAAGGAAAGGGAGTGAGAAGAGGGAAAAGGTGGGAAAACAACACAATAGATGAGCATACCAAGAATGGGGAAGAGCATGAGGATGCGCAAGAGAAGAAGAACATTAGTAGTCTGTGAGATAAAAGAGATTCAGAATGTGGATGCTTGAATACTATACTCTCAAAGAGGCTTATTATGAAGAAAGTGAGTTGCAGACTCACAAACAGATGGTCCAATGAGCAGAGGAACTCCTATGCACAATTATGAGAAGCAGAGAAGAATTGGGAATCTTTTCTGAAGAAAATAGGAAGATTTCCCAAGAGTTTAATTATCACCCTGGAACAGAGAAGACCCATATCGAGACTGGAGCAAAAGCATACCATGACTTGGTTCTTATTGGAAAGAAATTGAGATGGGTAAGGGGAGGTTGTTGAGGGACTATGTAGCAGAAAAGGGGCTCCCTTATGCAGAGGAAATCTAGTTGGGAAGGTTCTTGATAAACTCGAGGAGGTCCTAAGATTAGTGGGAAGAAGGAAACTTATGTTGTTTATAGAGGAGTGAAGGAGAGTAACCTTCATAAACCATTTATTGATTTGGCGATCAAATGAGTGAGTCCCTTGGTGGTATCATGGCCTAGCATGGGGGTGGAATGTTGTAGAAAGACACAGTGAAACATAGCCTATGGTTGGGTGGAAAGGCAATTCCCATCAGTCAATCGGTTGGTTAGAATCATTATTGAACAGACAAGTGTTTTTGTTTTCCATGTCTATTGTATGCTTAATAATGATGATAGATTGTTTTCTATTTATGATTGAAGAACTGGTTAAATGAAAGAATCTTGAATTCGTGAGTAAAATGGAGTAAATATAGATTTATTTCATTATCAATGGTATTAACTATGAATTCATGAATGAGGAAGGTTGATATAGGTTAGTGTTCCTGAAAAATGCCCAACCCTTGAATGGAAAACATGCAAGATACAAAACATTCATTTGGGTGTTTGGGAAAAGTGTACCTAGTTGTTCAGGAAGTGGTCTAGTGTCTTGAGGAAAGTGAGTAAACCATTACAAGAGAGAACTTGGGACTGTTTAGTGCTAGAACATCCGATAATTGGTGGTTTCCCCTAATTTTGAATAGAAATCTTGCAGGATGCAAGATCTTCATTTGGGCTTGTTGAAGTGAAATAATCTGAGTCGGTTGCTAAGTGGTTTAAGTTCCTAAAGGAGTCCAATAGACACTGGTAAACTAATACTAAAAGAATCATGGAACCGTAAAATATTGGAACGAATCCTTAACCTTGCTGAAAAACCATGTTTGAACCCCGAGGGACAACAACTGTTGATTCGATGCGAGGAGAATATCTTGACCATTGGTCAAATATCTGAGCCTCGGGAGGAAGCCTATCGAAAGGAAAGGCCATTGGAAGAACCCAAGGTGAGAGGTCACAATGGGTTTCTAAAGGGAAAGTCTCAAGCAATTGTGGGTCGTCGATCTATCAGAATTCAATCCGATGAGATCTAGACCATAGATGCACGAGTGTGTTAGAAATAAGTACATCAGAAAGAAAGTAGTCAAGAAGGTCTAGAAGGGTCAAGAGAAGGGTCTCCAATGTATAAAATATGATGTTGAGAACCCGAGAATGAAGATGACTATAAAATTATCAGAGAGCATGCTGACAGGTTTACAATCATTAGATTTGGAATGATCCAATCTGACAAAGAAAACTTAGATAAAAAAAGATGTTGGTTAACTAGCGTGCATGTATAGGATCTCGAGTGAATCTTGAACATTAATTGGGATGAATATAGGACCATCAGATCCATCAAAGTAGTCTCATCAGAGAGTGCCAATCGATAAGACCTGTGATGATCTAGATTTTATGAGTAGAATGAAAATGTATACAAATTATTATTAAAAGATGCTTAACACAAATAACATAGATATAGTAAAATTGGTTTATATTCAATAAGGAAATAAGTTGAAACTGTAAAATGCAGTGTAAAACAAGCTTGTTGGAATGGTGCCAGCTTATCTCTGAGAACAGATGTGACGACTACGTTCATTTACAATAAGATGAGTACAATGAGGCTTTGAAGGAATTTTTACAATAAAAATGAATTCCAAAACCCTAGACATCCAAAAACCTAAACCTAGGAGATGAAGCGCCAAAAATCATGTGGGCCCCATTGGGGTAAGATAGTACATCAACTTCCCAAGGTCATAATTTTGCATACGATCTTTGTTTTAGGCGCACGATAGCCCATTACAAAGGTCTATCTGAGGAATACACATGTTATCATCAAACTCTAACTCCAATTACAGTATAATTGTGGCAAGCCCTAAAAACGTTGTTTAGGTCCTCAAAACGGGCCCGAAAGTTGGGGACCCGAAAACTAAGAAAAAAATACCAAAATGAACCAATGAGAATAGTTGGGAGGCCACCGACATCCATATGGATCAATCCTCCCCCCTTAGGAGGCAATGGTCTCCATTACATTGAGTTTCCCCATCAGATGAGGACATTTTTACTAAATTTGGCCCCAGGTGAGCCACTTGCCTTAGTGCAGGAGTTGCCCTACTTTGACAACTTGATAAAGTTGGATCCTTTGATGTCGAGTGCCCTTGACCTATGTGTTCACAATATGATCATTGGATTCCTTTTGTACATAATCAAGGTTGAGCTTTGTTGGTGTCAATTTTTCTGTTATCTTTGAGGTGTCCAATAATGGTGGGAAATATGGCCGAAGGAGAGCCACATTGAATACTAGGTGCATTCCAAGGAAAGGGGGAATGTTGAGATCAAAATCATTGTCACCCATAGCCTTGGTGATGGTGTAAGGTCCATAATGGAGTTGGAGAAGCTTCTAATGGGGCCCTGTAAGGTGTTGTTTCTGCAAGTGCAACCAAACTTTGTTTCCCACCTAAAACTTGTGTGGCACCCGGTGTTGGTCATGGTGTTGCTTGTACTTGGCATTGGAATTCTGTAAAATATCTTGAACCTATTGGTGGATGTGATGGATCTACTCAATGAACTATGTGGCTTTGTCATCTTCAGTTGGAGCATGGGATGAGTCAATCGAGGTGGTCACAAGGGGTAGTGCAACATCCATGGGACCCAATGGTTGGAATCCCAACCCCACATGAAAGGAGTTGTGGTCGGTTGAGCCATGTAGGGCTCGACTGTAGCTATGTTGAACATATGGAAGACTCTCACCCCATGTGCAGGGGTGATTTGAATTGTACATGTGCAGGATATGCATGATCATCTTATTGATGACCTCAATTTGGCCATATGTTTGGGGGCGAGAGGAAATGGATTTGGTGATATTGATGTCTAGTAGTGACCAGAGGCTCGACCAGAATGTGTTGAGGAACCGACTATCCCAATATGAGACAATGGTTTGTGGAATTCCAAAACGTACCCATACTCGTTCAAATAAGAGCTTGGTAGTGGCCTCTGTTGTGACTCTCTTCTTGCAGGCAGCCATAATTGCCATCTTCAAAAAGAGATCAACAACCACAAAAACAAATACATTTCCCTTCTTGGTGGACGAAAGGCCCAACATTTAGTCCATTGAGATGGATTCCCATGGCCTGTTAGGAGTCGGTAGAGGGGTGTACAGGCCCTATTTCTTAGTGGTCAGTTTGGCAATAGGGCAGGAAGTGCAGGACCTGATATACTTGCTGACATCCTGTCGAAGTTTCAGCCAGTATAAATGTTTCTGTAGCACCTCCACTGTATTTTCAATGCCAAAGTTTCCTTCCACTCGATTGTAGTGGGATTCCCAAATAAGTTTCACTCACTCACTTGATGGAACACAGAGATTTCCCAGATGGCACAACAACCAGTCTTGAAGATGGAAATTAGCAACAACTGAGTTTCCACCCAACATTTGGTAGGTGGTGGCGAAGTCAGGGTCTATCTCATAGAGTTGGGGCCATCCATAGGTCTCTTGGCTGCAAGATTCTAGCACCATGGTGAGTGTCACGACTGGAGTTCAGTTAAGGCAATGAGAGACTCAGTTGGTACTTCCTGTTTTATACTTGATGTTGAGGTGGAACTACTACAAGTATGTTGACCACTTGTGATGGTGGTCATTTTGCAATTTGCCTTGTGTTTGCATGAACTATAGTGTCTTATGATCGGTGTGGATGAATGTCTCCTTTCCAAGAATGTAATGTCTCCACTGGCAACAAACATGCACAATGGAGTACATTTATTTGTCCTAAGTAGGGTACTTACAGACAACATCGGATAATGTCTCACTATGATACGCCACAGTGTGGTTGTGTTGAGTGAGAATGGTGCCCACAGCATAGTCTAAAGCATATGTCTCGATATCAAAGGGATATTGTAGGTTTGATAATGAAAGGACTCAGGCTGAGCATAAGAACTGCTTCAAATCATCAAACTCTTGTTGTTGGGACATACCCCACACAAATTTTTCCTTACCATCACCTCTAGTTACTTGGCTGAGGGCCCATGCAATATGGGAGAATCCCAACATGAACCTGTGATAGAAATTGGCAAGGCCCGATGATGGCGCCGTGAACTACGCTCCTACAGGGCCTCTGCGCCTGAACTCCTGGTCTTTATGGATCATTCAAATTCCTTCTGAGCCGAAGTGGCTCTCTCGATTCCTTGCTAGAATGTATGCTAAAAAAACCGATCAACAGGTCCTTTTCCTTTACCCGCACGGTTTTTTCCGCACTTAACCATGATCTTCCCTTGCTCTTAAATTTAGGTTTCGGTGTTTCAAACTTTCTGAAGGCAAGAGTTCATGTAATCTTGAATCCCCGATCACCAATGAGCTCTCTTCCAGCCTTAGCCCCTCCTGGCTATGCCCTTTGGTCCATGTGACCGTTCTCATAAGACCGCAGCCTTATGTCTTCCTGTCGGGGTTTTGGATTCTAATTTCCCGATGCTCTCCAATCCCCGTTAGCCCTCCAGGCTAGGCTTGTGGTCCATACGACCGTTGCCCCGTGACCACAGTCTTACCACTCGTCGAGGTTTCCGGGTTTTCAATGCCAAAATGCAATTGCTAACGGGATTCCCGATCCTCCAAATCTCGACTTCCCGCTATGCTGACAGCTGGCCCCCACACAACGGAGCTTCCCACTTCTCTGATATTCTAACAACTGGCTCCCACTTATTGGGGTTCCGAACTTCGCAATTCCAAAATGCATAAACACTTTTTCACCAGGATCCCTGATATCCTGATGACTACAACATCGATAGTCATCCTCCTGTCAGGACTTTCCCCGATGGTGTCGATTGCTACCACGCGTCCTCCTCTAATGGACGGTCCTGATTTCTCCGGGATTTCAAGACTTGTGATGTCCCAACCTTCACGACCTCAGGAACTCCGATTTCCCGATGTCGAATATCCCGACTCTCTTCGGATTTCTAACACCTGTCTCCCCAAACGGATGACTCATATTATGCCGAGGTTTTTACTATGGACTTCCCCAATCTCTTGTCCACGGGAATGTCGATATCTTGACTCTCGATGCCTTGATCTCTGCCACGTGTCACCGCTAACGGACGGTCCATATCTTCCCAGCATTTCAAGACTTTAAGTGTCTCGACTTTCTTGTCCTCGTGACTCCCGATTTCCTGATGGCTGAAGTCCCGATGGTAAACCTCGTGTAGCTCATGTCCGATCCGATGGTTGACGAGTATCTACTCAAGATATGACGATCAAGATCCGTTTTTTCTGTGCGCTCCTCCTGACGCTCTCCTGGACGTATAAACTAATGGTCTATATTTCTTTTCTCTGTCGATCCGATGGTTGTCGTTGCTCCTCTTGAGCTTCTGCGCTTTCTTCCGGTGCTTGGAAGAATTTCAATTTCTCCAAAAGGCCTTAACCTTTGCTCCCTTTTTTTCCTTTGTGAGCTTCACGACTGTGAGTTCCACTGCGCGTGTATGAAATTGTTGTCCCTCCTGAGCTTTGGGAACTTTGAACTCTCCAAAGAGTTCTTCAGCCTCTGCAGTCCTTGCAGAACCCTCGCATGCAAAGTGCTATCTGTCCTAAGCTTCTCCTATAGCTTCGACCTCCCAAGGAAACTCGGTTCTTCTTCCTTTCTCCCACAGATGGAGAAATATGGATGCCCTCCTAGCTATCCTTCACTCTAGAAACCTCTTGTTGAGTTCTTCTGTGTATTCAGTAACCCCGTGAAGATCCTTCAGTGGATTCTTCCTCTAACTTCTAGAACTCAAAGAGTTCTCTTCTCCTATGCCTATCTGCACACTTACTTGACACCCTCTTGGCGGAGTATCTTCTCCATAGAACGTTCAGCAGTTATGTCTCCTTTCTCCTGTGCCTCCATGCACCTGCTCAATGCCCACCTGGAAGAGCTTCACAGAACTCCTCAGAGATTCTGTCTGAACTCACAATAGAGTTCCTCGAACTATACCTTGTGCCTATGCTCAATGCCCACTTGGCAGAGCTTAACCGAATCCATAGAAAAATTCTATCTACAACTGTGTCTTCTCCCACACAGCCTTACCTCCAAGGTGTTCAGTAACCTTGAGGTCTTCCTCCTGAGTTGTTGACTCCAGTTCTTGTATCGTAGTACGTCTTTGTCTGAACCTGCAGTGTTCATAAATGCATCATCTGTGCATGGCTATCAGAACCCACATCGTTCTGTCACACCCTCCTGGTGTGAAGCCTCAAAGACCTTCACCTGAAATCAAACACACTCCTGCAAATGAACAACTACAGTATACATATACAGCATAAAAGAACACTCACAGACATCCACATAACACAGAATACATGCAGGAAAAATTCTCTTTTTTTATTAAAATGGAAAATGCATGTATTTACAAGGTGTTCTTGAGCTCTCTCTAGCTCTTCTCAAACTTCTACTCATCTAGCCTTCTCTCTCTCTAACACAAAATGAGATGCAAAAATCTCTTTTACCTGAGGGGGCTCTTCGAGTGCTTCCCTCCAAATCTACCTACCCTATTCAATTGCATTGAATGGGTTGTCTAGTCTAGCATCTAGATCTAGATCTCAAGCATACAAAACATTAATGGTCGATCTTATCTACAGCCTACAAAAAGGCACGGCTTCCCAGCTCAAAGGATTAGACATTAAATTACATTCAATTCAAATTTTAAATGAGGTTGTGTCTCTCTTCATCTTTGAATGCATGCGCTCGACGTGGCTGGTTGGCTAGCTGGCTAACGTGGAGAGATGATCCTGCATCAAACTCCTCGGCTGCAAAATCATGAGCTCCTGCTCATGAGCTTCTCCTCTCAGCTGTTAGATATCCTCCTGGATCCCAAACAAATATCTAGAGCTTCCCATCTGCTCCATTCTCCTGTTGTTGCTGCTTCCGCACTGTTGCTGCTGCTGCTTCCTCCCTTATGCTTAGTTTCTCCTTACTAGCAGTCTCTGCTAACCTCAACATCAGCCTTCTGATCTCCTCGATCGTTGCATCTAGCTGCTCCAGTGGCTGGCTCTGTTTTTGCAGTCTCCTCAGCTGCAAAAATTTTCTGCAATTGGGTAGATCATCATGATCTCCCATGCCTTCTTCTTCATCTTAATCTGTGGCCTCAAGTTGCCAATCTGCTGCATACTTTTGTTCTGCAGTCTCCCTTTGAATGACTGGTTGTTCAGTCACCTTCTCTGAAAGCTCAACTTCTGTCAGTTCTCTTGCTGGTTCTAGATTGTTCAGCCAATCCTCCAGCATCTCTAGCTCCATCTCCCATGGAGTGATAATTATGCCTGCTCCCTCTTTGGATTCCTTTTCTGCTAGCTTCAATGCTACAGCTTCTTTCTTTTCAGCTCCCTAGCCGAAATCATTGAGCCATTTCCCCGAATGCTCCTTCTCTTCTCCTTCTTCTTCTGCTTGGGAAGCCTCCAAAGTCTGCTCCAATCTCTCTTTGATAGTCTCAGCTGACTATTCTTCTGCTGTCACTGCACCTGCAAAACAGATTTCTTCCTCCTCCTAGGAAAGTGGTAGAAATATCTGAATTCCCCCAATCATCAGAATATCTCTCATATCTTCCCCTATCAGCTGCACATGTTGATCCAAACTCACCTCTGAGATCACCTGCTTTGTTAGCTCCTCAGGCTGATTCCAACTCATCTCTGAGTTTATGAGACCCACAGATAGTCTCATCTGCTCATCCCTGCCCACCTGGCAATATGGGATGCTTCCGTTGCTCTCCTGGCAAACTATGAGATCAACCGATCCCATCTTCATCAGCATTCCTTGCTGAATTGAACTCACCTCCAAATCCATGAGAGTTTCAGATAGTCTCGAATTCTCATCTCTGCCCACCTAGCAATCTGAGATGTTTCCACTGCCCTCCTGGCAGTCCTTGAGATCTCGTAGTGATCTCAACTCGTTGCCCTCCTGGAAAACGAGAATTTCTTCTCTTCCCTCCTGGCAGTTCTTGAGATCTTCAAATGATCCCAATTCATTATCTTCATCATCGAGACCTCTCCCAGTCTCCGGTTCACACACCTAAACCATTTCTTCTTCTGGTCCATTGAGGGTTTCAGCATACCTCAACCATCTTTTTAACATCCTGCGCTGCCCTCTGACCATCAACTCATTGACTGGACATTTTTATTTCGTCTTCCTCATGGGCAATTCACGCATCTGTCTTGACCTCTTATCCTACCGCATTCGCAGTTCGAGCTTCTCTATGTCTGCCTTTAATTCATAGAGCTCTTTATCCATCTCTCTATCCATTTTTGCAAGCTTTTCTGCCTTGATTTTCTTCCCAGCATGCCTATGGCCTTCAGTAACCATGGTGTTGTCTCTGTCTTCTTTCCTAGCAAACCTGTTGCTGTCACTCTGCACTAAGAGTTCTACCAGCTTCATCTTCTTACAGTCTCCCTGACTTCCCTCTTGATTTTTTCCTATCTACAAACAATCACCACAGAGTCTCCAGCGCCCTGTCTTCTTATGTCTTCCCACTTCACCTGAAATATACAGATGAAATCCCGCTCTGATACCACTTGATGGGTATCTGAGTTCTCTTTATCTCTTGCTGCCTCTTCCTGCCTGAGATATACAGACAAGAATCAAGCTCTGATACCACTTGATGGCACCGCGAACTACGCTCCTACAGGGCCTCTGTGCCTGACCTCCCGGTCTTTATGGATCATTCAAATTCCTTCTGAGCCAAAGCAGTTCTCTTGATTCCCTGCTGGAATCTCTGCTAAAAAACCCGATCCACAGGTCCTTTTCCTTTACCCGCATGGTTTTTTCTGCACTTAACTGTGATCTTCCCCTGCTCTTAAATTTAGGTTTCGGGGTTTCAAACTTTCTGAATTCAAGAGTTCATGTAATATTGAATCCCCAATCATCGATGAACTCTCTTCTAGCCTTAGCCCCTCCTGGATATGCCCTTTGGTCCATGTGACCGCTCTCATAAGACCGCAGCCTTATGTCTTCCTGTCGGGGTTTTGGGTTCTAATTTCCCGATGCTCTCCAATCCCCGTTATCCCTCCAGGCTAGGCTCGTGGTCCATACGACCGTTGCTCCGTGACCGCAGTCTTACTCCTTGTCTGGGCTTCTGGGTTTTCAATGCCAAAATGCAATTGCTCACGGGATTCCCGATCCTCCAAATCCCGACTTCCCGCTATGCTGACAGCTGGCCCCCACACAACGGAGCTTCCCACTTCTTTGATATGCTGACAGCTGGCTCCCACTTATCGGGGTTCCGAACTTCGCGATTCCAAAACGCATAAACAGTTTGTCACCAGGATCCCCAATATCCCGATGACTACAACGTCGATAGTCGTCCTCCTGTCGGGACTTTCCCCGATGGCACCGATTGCTACCACACGTCATCCTCTGATGGATGGTCCCTATTTCTCTGGGATTTCGAGACTTGTGATGTCCCAACCTTCACGACCTCAGGAATTCCGATTTCCCGATGCCGAATATCCTGACTCTCTTTGGATTTCTGACACCTGTCTCCCCAAATGGACGACTCAGATTATGCCGAGGTTTTTACTATGGACTTCCCCGATCTCTTGTCCATGGGAATGTCGATATCCTGACTCCCGATGCCTTGATCTCTACCAAGTGTCACCGCTAACGGATGGTCCAGATCTTCCCAGCGTTTCGAGACTTGAAGTGTCTCGACTTTCTTGTCCTCGTGACTCCCGATTTCCCAATGGCTGAAGTCCCGATGGTAAACCTCGTGCAGCTCTTGTCTGATCCGACAGTTGACGGTATCTTCTCAAGATATGATGGTCAAGATCTTTTCTGTCTGTGTGCTCCTCCTGATGCTCTCCAGGACGTATAAACCAACGGTCCATATTTCTTTTCTCCGTCTATCCGACGACTGTCGTTGCTCCTCCTGAGCTGCTACGATTTCTTCCGATGCTTGGAAGAATTTCAAGTCCTTTAAAAGGCCTCAACCTTTGCTCTCTTTTATTCCTCTGCAAGCTTCACGACTGTGAGTTCCACGGCGCGCGTATGAAACCACTATCCCTCCTGATCTTTGGGAACTTTGAACTCTCCAAAGAGTTCTTCAGCCTCTGCAGTCCTTACAGAACCCTCTCACACAAAGTGCTATTTGTCCTGAGCTTCTCCTGTAGCTTCGACCTCCCAAGGAAACTCTGTTCTTCTTCCTTTGTCCCACAGATGGAGAAATGTGGATGCCCTCCTGGCTATCCTTCACTCTAGCAACCTCTCGCTGAGTGGTTCTGGGTATTCAGTAACCCCGCGAAGATCCTTCAGTGGATTTTTCCTCTAACTTCCAGAACTCAAAGAGTTATCTTCTCCTGTGCCTGTCTACACACTTACTCAACGCCCTCCTGGCGGAGTATCTTCTCCATAGAATGTTCAGCAGTTCTGTCTCCTTTCTCCTGTGCCTCTATGCACCTGCTCAATGCCCACCTGGAAGAGCTTCAAAGAACTCCTGAGAGATTTTGTCTGAAATCATAATAGATTTCCTCCAACTGCACCTTGTGCCTGTGCTCAATGCTCACTTGGGAGAGCTTAAACAAATCCATAGCAAAATTCTGTCTGCAACTGTGTCTTCTCCCACACATCCTTACCTCCAAGGTGTTCAGCAACCTTGAGGTCTTCCTCCTGAGTTGTTGACTCCAGTTCTTGTACCACAACACGTCTTTGTATGAACCTGCAGTGTTTAGAAATGCATCCTCTGTGCACGGCTATCAGAACCCACAACGTTCTGTCACACCCTCCTGGTGTGAAGCCTCAAAGACCTTCACCTGAAATCAAACACACTCCTGCAAATGAACAACTACAATATACATCTACAACATAAAAGAACACTCACAGACATCCACATAAAACAGAATACATGCAGGAAAAACTGCTCTTTTTTTATTAAAATGGAAAATGCTTGTATTTACAAGGTGTTCTCAAGCTCTCTCTAGCTCTTCTCAAACTTCTAATCATCTAGCCTTCTCTCTCTCTAACACAAAATGAGATGCAGAAATCTCTTTTACCTGAGGGGGCTCTTCGAGCGCTTCCCTCCAAATCTACCTACCCTATTCAATTGCATTGAATGGGTTGTCTAGTCCAACATCTGGATCTAGATCTCAGCCATACAAAACATCAATGGCCGATCTTATCTACAGCCTGCACAAAGGCACGGCTTCCCAGCTCAACAGCTTAGACATTAAATTACATTCAATTCAAAATTCAAATGAGGTTGCACCTCTCTTCAACTTTGAATGCACGTGCTCGATGTGGTTGGCTAGCTGGCTGGATGACGTGGAGAGATGCTCCTGCATCACCCGAGAAGCTCTGAATCTCAGTGATTGTGGTTGGGGCTGGCCAGTCATGGATCACCTAGATATTGACTGGATCCACGTGCACACCATTTTGAGCAACAATGTATCCTAGGTAATGGACCCTTTCCATGTCGAAGGAGAATTTTTCCATGTTGGCATATGGCTTGTGCTACCGCAGGTTGTGCAAAACGTAGTAAATATTTTGCAAGTGTTTCTCCCAAGTCTTGTTGTAGATGAGGGTGTCATCCAAATACACCACTATAAAAGTATTGGTGAGATGTCATAGGATATCATCCATCATCCTCGTGAAATTTGTTTTAGCATTTATCAAACCAAAGGGCATGACCAACCATTCAAAAAGACCTTATTTTGACTTGAAGGTGATCTTCCATACATCTGTCTGTTCTATGGGGACCTGGTGATAGCTAGAATTCAGATCAATCTTACTGAAGTATTTGTCCCTTGTGAGTTGATCAAGGAGGTCATCGATTCTGGGAATTGGGTATCAGTTCCAGACTATGATTTTAATTTAGGGCCCACTAATCAATGTAGAGTCACTAGGTCACGTATTTCTTCTGCACCAGCACGATTGGGATCCCACAAGGAAATGAGCTAGGAAAGATGTTCCCCTTGTGGATCATTTCTTGGATCTATCACTTGATCTCCTCATTATCTAAGAGAGATAAGTAGTCGACTGGTCCATTGGGTAGAAGTGCATCAGGGCTCAAATCAATGGGATGCTTGACCTGACAGTGCAGAGGTACCCCGGTAGGTGAGGAGAAGATATATGAGTATTCTTCTATGACCTTATCCACTTCCTTCTGCTGTGTGGAGAGGTCGATCGTGGAGGCCCTAGATGTGGCTGTGATATTTCGCTCACTCTTAGAGCGAATCACAAAGAAGACAAACTTCCTGATCCGAGAGATGACCTTCCTGCATTGCTTGGCAGAGATCAAGAAAATAACACTAGGTGGGACTGCCTCGGGTATCCTATACAATTTCCTGTTCAAAGTAATAATGACACTGCGATGCCTAGAATCATATACAACATGATGTTTCCATAAATAAGTTTGGCCCAAAAGAACATTACAAACCTATATAGGAGCAACATCACACAATACCGCATCTTTGAAGGGCTTGATACCATATGACAAGTGACATTGTTGGTTGATGCGGAGATCACTTCCCTGGTGTAGCCATCCAATGATGTAGGGATGTAGGTGCGATGTTGTCAGCAGGTCTAACCACTTGATGACCTCCACTGAGATGAGGTTATTATGTCTACTTCTATCAATGATGAAGTGCAGCGAGGTGCATTTCACCCACATCTGTGAATAAAAAAGGCGCTCGCCTTCCTTTGGCTCGTCTAGTTCACCAGGATGGACATTGGTGGTAGCAATGGTGGCACTATGTTCCATGTCAATGATCTGTATTTTCCCTTATGGTTCTTACTCAAATTTGGAACTCGTATCTGATTCAGAGGCTTTAACCTCAGCCACCAATGACTACTTTGAGCAGCAATGAACAGTGTTATGCCAGGGGCTCTTATGGAAGTCGCACCACTTCTCGATATCTTTCTTGATCTTTCTTGTGTCCTTCTTTACTTACGACTTGGACTGGTTGCCCTGATGTTTTCCATGTTTTCTCTAGCCTTTTTTTATGCGTCTTAGGGGCCACCCTTTCCTTGCTTTTGCTGTGAGAGGTTCTAAGGCCCGAATTTTCATGTCTTTTGTTTGAGCTTCTGCTCGATTTTGACGACATATTGATAGGCCGCACCTAAGGATGAGATGTTCAAAAACTCCATTTCGGCCTATATGTATCTATTCATACCACCGCGATACTTGAGAACCAAATGTCTCTTATAATCTTTGACACCTAGCTTGGTGCACAAGGTATGGAAGATATTTGTGAACTCTGGTATTGGTTGGTCTTTTTCCTGCCGCAGTGTGGTCCATTTTTTATACATGTCATCATAACTTCTGACATGGTAGTATTGTTTCTTAATAGCATCCTTGAAGAACTCCTAGGTCACCATGATTGTAAATAATGAGGGTTCCTCTATTTCCTTTTTCTCACATAAAGTTTCCCACCAATCTTTGACATGGGGAACAACTTTGAGGAGCACAAAAGTAATCTATTCTCTATTCGAAAAGTTATGGATAAAAAAATACCCTTCTAGTAGATTCAACCATTTGTCTACAACATCTGCATCAATTTGACCTTAAAATATAGGAATATCAAATTTTATTTGTACCTTGAAGGGGGTGGTGCCTCCGCTCGAGGAAGATGTGTTGCTTGTTGGTAGCCACCAAAGGATTTGCACAAAACTATCCATCATCTCATTCATTTTTTGCATGAGGGATTCCTCGAGAAACATTTTGAAAGGATCTGTTGTCCCTTCATATTTATTTTCTCCCGGCATGAGAGATCACTTGGGCGTGCAAGAGCTTTTGTCCTCAACATAAACAGGCTCTAGATCCAATTCTTTACCCTGACCACGTCGGGGACATGCATTAAGAACGACAAGGAGCATATCGTTCTGATACCACTGATCCAGATTTTATGAGAAGAATGAAATGTATACAGATTATTATTAAAATATGCTTAACACATAATAACATATATATAGTAAAATTGGTTTCTATTCAATAAGGAAATAAGTTGAAACTATAAAATGCAGCAAAAAACAAGCTTGCTGGAATGGTGGTGACTTATCTCTGATAAGAGATGTGACGGTTGTGCTCATTCGCAAGAATATGCGTACAATGAGGCTCTGAAGGCATTGTTACAATAAACATGAATTTCAAAACCCTAGACATACAAAAACCTACACCTAGGAGATGAAGAACTAAAATTCATGTGGGCCTCGTTGGGGTAAGCTAGTACATCAACTTTGTGGGGTCGTAACTTTTGAATACGATCTTCGTTTTAGGAGCACAATATCTTGTTGGAAAGGTATATCCGAGGACTACACATCTTGCCATCATACTATAGCTCTATCTATAGTTTGACTATGGTGATCCCTAAAAACGTTGTTTAGGGCCTCAAAATGACCCCGGAAGTCGGGGACCCAAAAACTAGGAAAAAACTGCCAAACTGGAAAACTGCCAAAATGAACTAGTTGGAATAGGTGGGAGGCCACCGAAATTCATATGGATCATGTGATCTCTTAGAGTGGGTGCATTCTTATGGCAGAGGACCCTGAGTGGATAAGATTCGTTGATCCATAGGATGGGTGTTTGATATAATCTTAGCCATAGATTGGTTTAGGAACCCACCTATTCACGTGATGAATGGGTGATGGAAGAGGCATTAATAATCATGGAATTCAAGGTATTGATTTAATTGGGGCCATATATTTATTTAACTAGGTATTGTTGGATATGTCATAACATGTCCTTCAGAAAGTTTCAATCGAGATGGAATTGTGGGAGAGGTAACCGATTTTCCCGATAGGTAGAGAACTTGACTCACTTCCATCCATTGATCTGGTTTTTGCAAAGAGAATCCCCATTGTTTGATCAAGAATGTATCTTTCTCAGTATGTGTAGTAAAATTATAATGTAGTTCCTTCAGAAGTTGGGTGTTGAGTAAGTAGGTTAGACACAACTAGATGCTATGATAAGAGAAGTTCTCATGTATGACATGATGAATAGGGGTTCTAAAGATTCAACCCAAGTTCTGAGGGTACATAAAATGAAAAATATGACATCCCACCATCCTAACTAAATTTAGAAGGCCATGTGTGTTACATAATGGTATCAAAGTGGTGTTTAAACTGTAGGCTTTAATGGGTTGCCAAGACTGCATGACTATTTAATAAAGTTCTTATTTGCTAGAAATGCATGTTTCAAATTTTGATGATTTAACTTTGTATATAAATACTGAAAGTGGTTTTGAGCAGGAATGGATTCTTAGCCTGGGATTATCAAAACAGATTGATGTTTTAAAAATCTGAGGGCTTAATCCAATAATTTTGATGTAATGGCTTATAGTGTTTCATTGTTTTAGCATGTAGGAGGTACTAAAAAGGAATTAGAAGTGAATGGCACAAAATAGAATGGAGGACACCTCACACTTTTGGGATGAAGAGTCTTATGGTAGGAGGGCCAGATAAACCCCTCCATATTTTGTAGCCATGATCAAAAGTTTGAAGGTAGGTAATGAGAGTATCATTAGAGCTCACTTATGTCTTGAGGTCATTCCTTTGCCTATTTATATCACTCCATACCTCTTTGTAAAGTCTCTTTGAATCTTCTTTCTTTCTCTCATTATAATGCAAGTACACACTTAGAAATTGGCATCAAATATTGGTATATATTCATAACTCCTCTCACACACTCTGAGGCTGCTTGTTCTTTGTTAGGAAATGAGATACACTTCCATGCTAAACCTAGCAGAAGAGAGGAAGAAAGATTTATCTTAAACAGGAAAGTAAATGATAAAGAAAACATACAGTATACAAAGATTTTACCATGGAAACCAAAACTGAGAAAAACAACATTCCTTGAGAGTTTTTCTCTCTTGTTGTCTTATTCATTCAGAATAAAGGGTTATATGTCTAACCTTGATCCACACCTAAGACACAATCAACATCATACCTTCTTGATTACATAAGAATAACCTTGTAGCCAATTCGGCTTACATCTACATGACCAACAACCTCTACGATTAGAGACTCTTGGTGATTATCCATTCATCATGTAAATATTATTCATTATCTTTTACAACCTTACAACACACCTTCTTTATAGGATTTACAGTAGGAAAAACCCTAAAGAAAAGGAACCCAAAAAATAGTTGCATATCCATGGCTACAAATCCCACGAATCTCAGTATTCTATTATAGTCGACTACCAAGTCGAATTACCCATCGACTACCATTCGACCTTCATTTGGTCTTCAATCAATTTATACATGCCCTCCTGTTGACCTCTTTTCAGTTGACCTCTTCTACTTGTTGTCAATGTCTTTACCATGTCGAACCACCTCAAACTTCGACTTCGACTTTACCCAGTCGACTCACCTCGACCTTCAACTTGATGTTGATCCACCTCGAGTTCATTTTTACTCAGTCAAACCACCTCGACCTTCAACTTTGTCTGTCAATTGATTCACCTCGACTTTCACTGTAAAGAATATAACAACCCAACACTATCCCATTTTTTGTTTTCTTTGCTAAAAACAAGAGACCTTTGAACTCTCGTTTACAGACTAAAGGAAACAATGCCCATTTCCTCTCTACACCAAGAGAACTTCACAACTCTCACATAGTTGGTCAAAGAGTCTACTATGTTTTCGAACATGTCTACTTTCTCCAGTAGCACCTTGTTGTTTTCCACCATGTCTCTTATGAAATGGTATTGTGCATCAATGTGTTTAGTCTTAGAATGATAAGCAGGATTCTTTGCAAGAAATATTTCCCTTTGACTATCGCAACTTATCTTCATAGCTCTCTACGCAAACCCGATTCCTGAAAAATACCATTTGCAGCCATACTAATTCTTTGCTTCCATGAGTGGATTTCATGTATTCACCTTATGTTGTTTAAAAGGATATGAACGCATGTTTCTTACTCATCTGAATTATTGCTCCACCGAACATTTTGAACACATATCCACTGGTCGACCTCCATCGATCCAGAGCTCTAGAACGGTTAACATCAACAAATCCATGTACATTTAATTCATTGTCACCTCTAGGTTTTCCTTGGTAGCATATAGCATAATATTTTGTGCCACACAAATACCTTACTACTCTCTTGACAGGTGTCCAGTGCTCCTTCCCAGGTTTTGACATGTATCTCCTTAACACTCCCACTGCATGGGAAATGTTTGGTCGAGTGCAGACCATTGCATACATTTGAATACCAACAACACTTGCATAGGGAATTGGTGCCATGTACTCTATTTAATCATGTGTCTTTGGACACTGTTCAACAGTTATCCTTTCTCCCA
>JZKD02S1268037.1:686905-700129 GCA_000966675.3 Picea glauca
AAAGTAACAAAAGAGAGACTTGAACTCAAGACCTCTTGCTTAATAAGGCAAGTTTTAACCAAATGGTCTAGCAAAACATATTGTAATGTTTAGAAGGAGGATTGGGGTTGTTGTTTTTGTTGAATATGGCCTTGGAGAGCATGCTCCAAAAAAAGATCTTTTCACACAAGAAAAAAATTTCTCTTCTCGATGACAACAAGGGTTAGATCTCGGTTAGTTTACCCAGAAGATGCACATTTTCCTATCTGTTTCTGATTTTTCCGAGATCTCACAAGGTGCAGGGAAAAGAGAATACACTAATCTAAAAGAGTAGCAGCCTAGAAATAAAAAAATACAAATTGAAATAAAATTAAAACTTTGCAAAAAAATTTAAAAAATGCGTATTCAGACTTTATACCTCTGGATTTGACTATAATGGACGTATCTTAAGCAAACAGAAACATTTTCGAGTGAAATGAAAAGTGTTCCTGAATGAAACAAGTTCTCCAGAAACAATGGAACAATCCTCTCAGCCCATAAATGTACTAAAATGCCATAAAATGGAGATGAGGGAAATCGGCTTCACGACCTTGATCTACAACAAGAGCGGGTATTCAAACATGCTCTGATACCATGTTCGACAACACAGGTATTCCAATAGAGGATGAACACCTTCAGTAACCACTCACATAACCAGATCAAAGATCAACACACCGATGTTTTCACATGGTAAAACCCCTACGGGGAAACATCCACGGCCCCATCCAACGTGGCCACTTGGAGCAGTTTATTAATGCAAGGAAAAAGATTACAGAGAGATTTTACAAGAGATTTTCTCACAATTGATCATCGAAAAATGACCCTCCATGCTCTTTAAATAGATATCATGGACCAATCAGGTGTTAAGCCATGGATCAATGGCCGTTAAGATCAAGGAGAGTATGAACCGTCGGATCACTCTATGTCGGGAACATATCGTGACCATCGAATTTCCTAACTACAAATGCATACTAATGCATACTAAAGAAACACACTTTTACCTAACGACATACTAGACCAAGTAGATCTTAACTAACTCCTAAGTGTCTAAATATCCTAACAAAATAAACAACATTCTTCAACTGAACAAGTAAATCATCTATATGAGGAAGAGGGTATCGATTTTTCACCGTGATTTTATTTAAAGCCCGATAACTGACAAACATTTTCCATGTGCCATATTTCTTTGGCACCATCACGATCGGAGAACCATAAGGAGATGAACTAGGCCTGATGACCCCTTGATCCAATAAGCCCTGTACCTACTTCTTGATCTCTTTCATCTCCACAAACGACATCATGTACATGCCCACATTAGAAGGAGAAGAATCTTGTTGAAGATGTATCTCTTGTTGCATTTCCCTCTTAGGAGGTAATCCATCTGGTTCCTGAAAAATATCATCATACTTATAAACAATATCAATTAATTCCTTTTTATGAGATGGATCAGACCCTTGGAATTTAGCATCGGATTTCCCGTCATATTTTTCTTTGACGACCATGAGTACATATCTCTTATTAGTGGTTATGCATCTTTTCATTTTCCCTGCACTAAAAAGTCCTGTATTTAATCTCATGATGTGAGCTCTAACAATATATTTCACTCCCCCCCTTAGTAAGGTGGTATTTTTTCTCATTATTAAAGAAGACTTCTTTTCTATCATAAAGATAAGGACTTCCCAACACTATGGCACATATATCAAGTGGTAAAACATCCAAATCCACTTCATCAATCAACTTTGAAGCAATAGAAAATATGACCCTACATTGTCTAGTGACATTAAGGTTTTCTTTGTCACATAACCAACCAAGAGGGTAAGGCTTTGGATGTGGTTTCATTACAAGACCCATCTTCTTGACAAGTGCTTCAGATATTAAGTTTACTTGGGAACCCAGATCGAATAATGTATCTATCTTAGTATGTTTAGATACAACTCATATATGAAATAACTCATTCCTCTTTCGTTCATCAATATGAGATTCATCATTGGAACTTGGAATATCATGAAGAGAATTTTTACCTTGTACTCCATCCATTGTGACCTTTCCTTCATCTCCTGATTTGAAACCAAGATCTTTCTTCACTGTAGCAACAGTCTTTGTCTTCCCCTTTCTACTGAACTATTTTGGTTTCTTTTCTGGATGTAGTTTCCAACATTGTTCTTCATCATGATATCTCCTCTTGCAATGAGTGCATTATGGTTTTATTCCTTCTCTCATCAATGTATAGGTATTATTTTCCTTTTAAACTTAGTGAAATCCTTTTGTGGGAAATTGGAATGTTTCTTCGTGGGATGTTTTTGAACATGTTTCCCCCTGTTCTCAAGGTGAGTGCCTTGCACACAAACTTCGTCAAGACTAGTGGGGTTAAACAAGAGAAAAGTATGATGAATATAGCTGTGAAGTGCGCAAATATACTTCATTAAAGTTTCATAAGAATCCAAAGAAATATTCAATGCTAGAGCTTTCTTCCTAAACTCTTCTGTGAAACTTTGTACAGTCTAACCTTTACTCTATCTCAACGTTTTCCATTCCATCATTTCTTTATGTAAACACCCTAATGGATAGAACCACTTCCTTATCTTTGTTTTAAATTCCGACCATGAGGAAATAATATTACCACACTTACTTATGTCATGTACCTTTCTCTCCCACCATACAAGAGCGGTGCCTTCCAACCGAAGAGAATCCAATTGCACTTTAACTTCTTCTTCGTCAATATACCAAACATGGAAATATACTTCAACATGTCAGATCCAATTATCTAACTTTTTAGGACTACCATCTCCATTAAACATAGGTAAAGAAAACTTTACATCAATCTTTAATAATGGTTTCTTAAGAGATTTTTTATGGTTAGAATGTTGAGAGTGATGAGACTGCTCAGAGGAAGAAGAACTAGAACTTGAAGGCGAATATGTAGGCTTAGGAGGATCTCCTCCAAACCCTTGGTTTACCAAAGCATCATCATCTAGTGGTGCTTCCCTTTTCTTCCCTTTCTTCTTCATCCTCTTCTTGTAATCTCCATACATTCGTTCGATAATTTCTGACATGCGAAAAGAGACCATGTGAAAGTTTTTCTCTTTTTCATCATGCTTATCCTCTTCTGACATCTTCTTCCTTCGGGATGCATGGATAACTTTGGGATTGAAATTCTTAAGATTTCCTTGACCCTGCTTATGCTTTCCCTAGTAATCATTCATACTCAACAATTCAAGTCAAAGATGATTTCTCTGATACCAACATGATCTGAGATCTTTTCATCAAGTGACTTATTAAAGAATCGTATTAAATGAGCATAAACAAAAGTACAACATAAAGAAGGAAAATATCAAAAGGAAAGAAACATAATCATGCAATATGAACATGAAGAACTTGATAACGAAGTTCATCCCTGGTGGACCACGTCTCCGGGTCCTGCTCTCAAATGGGTAGGTCTTTTTATTAACTCCACAAAAGAATTGGGAAAAATACATAAGTATACCTCATTCTAGAGTTAATCTATAGAATCTTTTCTTAGATAAGAAAACTAACACCCCCACTGTGTTCATGGCGTCGTTTTACCTTAAAAATGGTTGTCTCCATGCCTCGATTTGAGTTTGACACTTTTTGGCCCAAGAGACATCCTTGCCTCATTTTGCGTGCCACTGCTCCTACAATAAATGAATGGAAATATCTCAAAATATGTGCCCAATCTCAAAAACTGTGCAAAAATACATACTATAGGGATGCGCTTGGTCTCACACATCTCCTCCTCGAACTAGAGTGAAACACCCCTTCTTATACGAAAATATGGGTGGTTAGCATTGATGAGGAGGTTGGGCGCATTTGTTGGCGTAGATATATTTATAACTTGGTTTGGAGGAGGTCCCGGGGTTGAATCCCATGGGCCTCCCCTTTTTAACACATTTTTATAACAATTTTTTGGCAGTGTTCCTGAGTTTCACGAGTGATAGCTAAAATGGTGGGTGGCTTGGAATATGCCACCATATATGGTGGAACCGTTGTTTTTGGTAGTTCGAATATTTGGCATAGGAAGCTAAAATGGTGGAGCATGTGTTTTATGTGGCAGAGTGCTAGAATATATGTTCGCATGGAGTAGTATAGGACTAAGGGATGGGCCGAAGGCCTAGCCCTTTTCTCCCCCATATGACACTTTATTAAAACTTAAATAATATTTTCACCATATTACAAACAAGGAAAATATCATTGTGTATTGGTTAGCGTGGAGATGTTAGGCCTTTGGGCTAGAGAAGGTCAAGGGTTTGACTCTGGTGGAGTCATAAAAAAAATTGTGCATGCCAACCATTGGAGGGGTGCCACGTGGCACCGTATTATTTTCCCATGAAACTGACACTTGTCACAACCTGATTTTCCCACATGTTAGCCATCAATCTGTACAAAATTTCCATGTCATCCCATGCCAACTCAACTGTATGGACGTGCCACGTGTCACCCTTGCAGTGGTTCCACATGTCACCTTGACCTTTTGACTTTTGACCAAGTTTGACCTGAACTTTGACTTCTTATATCTTTTGATTCGTAACTCCGTTTGACAAGTCGTTTTCACTATTAGAAATATCACGATGTGCTCTTCATGATAATTCCATTTTTACTAAGTTTGGGGAAATTTAAATGTTTTCCCTTTTTGTTGTGTATTGAATCCATTCTGAGCGTTCAGAGTTTCCTCCACGAGTTCTGATTTATTCTTAGACTTATCTAGATCCTTTTTGGATCACGCCTTTCCACTGAGAGATTTTTGGATCACCAAAAGATTTCATTAATAAACTAGTAAGTGTGGGAAGAGTCCCCTCACTTTGTCATTCTCAATCCACTTTTCCTTGCTTGGATGTCTGTCCTTTAATCCTACTCGAAGATAATCAACATCACCCCTGCATGAAGTCCTCGTCCTTCTATCCAGGATGATATCTTCCTGTAACTCATCCAAGTACTCAAGTGAAAACTCATAAAAGGAAGGTATTTAAACTTCCTCATCCTAATCCATGATCATGGGAGGCTCAAAAAGTTTCAAGTTCTCTATGTTCACAATGGAGTAAATTTGCATATAAGGTGGAATATCTAAATGAAAAGCATTAGTGCCACTTTTCTCCAAAATAGTGAAGGGTCCATATTGGATGGGCTTGAGTTTCTTTCCTTCACCCTTCAATTGTTCCTTTTTGTTGTGAAGCCATACCCGGTCTCCAACCTAGAACTAATGATCAACCCTCTACTTTTCATTTCGAACTTTATATTGTGCTTGACTCTTCTCCAATTGTTCCCTGACTGCTTGTTGTATCTTTTCGATCCTCTTAATGAACTTGCGGGCTCTTTCCTCTATTCATTCTTCATTCACATCAACATCTTTCCCATACATTAATTCCAAAGGAACCTTTGGTAGGTACCCAAAACATGTCTCAAAAGGTGAACTATGAGTGGATGAATGTAAAGATCGATTATAAGCATGTTGTACATAGGCTGTCTGTTCATCCCATAACATAGGATGCTAATAACCTCGAAGCAAAAGTACCACTATTTTTTTTACCACCTCTTTCTGTCTGTCAGTCTGTGGATGAAAAGCAGTGATCCTCTTCAATTTGGTGTCCATCATTCTCCACAAGCTAGTCCAAAAATCCCCAAGGAATCGAGTATCTCGATCCAAGACAATGGACGTGGGTAACCCAAAGTGAACCCAAACATACTGAAAGAAGAGATTAGTAGTATGCTCAACATTGATTAGATTTTTACATGACAACAAGATACACATCTTATTGAACCTATCCACTACAACATACAAATAATCATGACCCCCTCTGGTCATTGGTAAAACCCCTACAAAATCCATGGATACACTTTACCATGGATGGGATGGAACAAGAAGTGGTGAGTATAGCCCCAATTTTATATTAGTGGTCTTACAAGTAGAATACATCACACACCTCTTTACATATTTAGTTACAATTGATTTCATTTGAGTTCAATAAAAAAACCTCTGTAAATGAGCCATAGTTTTTCCTACCCAGAAATTCCCAGACACAAGAGAAGTATGAGCTTCTCGTATTACATGGACTCGTTCACTTGCAGGAATACATAGCTTCCCAAGATGATAGAGTGATTTTCCCTGCAGAAAATAGTTCTCTACATGTGCACCATGGGTTAGCTTCTCATATACTTCTTTAAAATCTTCATTGATGGCATATTGTTCTACATAGCTATCATGAGATAAAGAAGTTTTCTTCAAAATAATAGAAGCAACAATAGGAGGTCTAGAAATCATATCGGCTACATTGGTACTTGTACCCTTCTTGTACTTGATTACCAAATGAAATTGTTGTAGAAAACCCATCCATCTGTAGTACTGAGATTGTTTCATTTTGGTCTGTTCTTGAAGATACTATAAGGGCCGGTGATCTGTATGTATGATGGTTTCCTTCCCTATCAAGTAGTGCTTCCATTTCCTTATGCTTTGAGCTAATGCATACAACTCTTTATCATATGTAGGATAGTTAACAACAATTTCGTTAAAAGTCTTGGAGTGGTAACATATAGGCTTACAATATTGCATCAATACTGCAACCATGGCATATCCACTGGCATCTATCTCGATCTTGAATGACTGTTGAAGATTCGGCAGTTCTAATACTGGTGCGGTATTGATATTCTCCTTCAAAATGTTGAAATCTTTTTGTTTCTTTCCTTCCCACTGAAAAGTGTTCTTCACACTAGTTAAGGCATGCAAAGGAGCTGCTATAAAGGAGAAGTTGGGAATGAATCTCCTCCAATATTGGACTACACCCAAGAAGCTTCGGATCTCGATCACACTTTTTGGCTTAGGCCATTTTACAACTACTTCAATTTTGGAAGTATCAATCTTTAAGTGTCCTCCTCCCACGATATGACCTAAGTATACAAGTGCAGTCTTGCCAAATTCACATTTCGACATTCTCACATACAAATTTTCCCTTTGCAAAGTATCAAATACGTTTTTTACATGCCTTACATGTTCATCCCAAGTCCCACTAAAAAAAATAATGTCGTCTAAATATACAATCACGAAGTCATCCAGGAAAGGCCTGAATACATCATTCATCACACGCATGAAAGGTGTTGGAGAATTACAAAGTACAAATGACATAACTAACCACTCAAACAATCCTTGTTTGGTTTTAAAGGCAGTCTTCCACGCATCTTGTTCTGCAACCCTAATTTTATGATATCCATTGCACAAATCCAAATTAGTGTAATAAAAAAATTTATTCAATGGATCAAGTAAATCATCTATACAAGGAAGACGGTATCGATTTTTCACTGTGATTTTATTTAAATCCTGGTAATCGACACACATTCACCATTTTCCATATTTCTTTGGCACCATCATGATCGGAGAACCACAAGGAGATGAACGTGGCCTGATGACCCCTTGATCCAATAAGACCTGTACCCACTTCTTGATCTTTGTCATCTCCACAACTAACATCATGTACATACCCACATTAGGAAGAGGAGAATCCTGCTGAAGATGTATCTCATGTTGGATTTCCCTCTTAGGAGGTAATCCATCTAGTTCCTGAAAAATATCATCATACTTAGAAACAATATCAATTAGTTCCTTTTTATGATATGGATCACACCATTGGAAAGTGTCGGATGTCCTGACATCTTTCTCTTTGACAACCATGATTACATATCTCTTATTAGTAGTTATGAGTCTTTTCATTTTCCCTGCACTAACAAGTGTCGTATTTACTCGCATGTTGTGAACTCTAACAATATATTCCACACTCCCCCCCCTATTAAGGTGGTATTTTTTCTCATGATGAAAGAATAATTATATTCTATCATAAAGATAAGGACTTCCCAACACTATGCCACATATATCAAGTGGTACAACATCCAAATCCACTTCATCAATCAACTTTGAAGCAATAACAAATCTGACCCTACATTGTCTAGTGGCATTAAGTTTTTCTTTGTCACATACCCAACCAAGAGGGTAAGTCTTTAGATGTAGTTTCGTTACAAGACCCATCTTCTTGACAAGTGCTTCAGATATTAAGTTTACTTGGGAACCCAGATCGAATAATGTATCTATCTTATTATGTTTAGATACAAATCATATATGAAATAACTCATTCCTATTTCATTCATCAATATGAGATTCATCATTGGAACTTGAACTAGCATGAAGAGAATATTTACCTTGTACTCCAGCCATTGTGATCTTTCCTTCATCTTTTGATTCAAAACCAAGATCTTGTTGCACTATAGCAACATTCTTTGTCTTCCCTTTTCCACTGAACTGTTTCAGTTTCTTTTCTGGATGTAGTTTTGAACAATGTTCTTCATCCTAACCGCTCCTCTTGCAATGAGTGCAAGATGGTTTTCCTCCTTCTCTCGTCACTGTATTGTTCTTTTTGTCTTTCCTTTTAAAATTCTTGAAAGTATTTTTTGTGAAATTGGAAGGTTTCTTCATGGGATATTTTTTAACATGTTTCCCACTAATCTCAAGGTGAGTGGCTTGCACAAAAAGTTCAGCAAGACTAAAGGGGTTAAACAAGAGAAAAGTATGATGAATATAACTATGAAGTGCGCCAATATACTTCATTAAAGTTTCATAAGAATCCAAGGGTATATTCAATGCTAGAGATTTCTTCCTAAACTCTTATGTGGAACTTTGTATAGTTTGACCTTTACTCTGTCTCAAAGTTTTCCATTCCATCATTGCTTTATCTAAATACCCTAATGGATAGAATTTCTTCCTTATCTTTGTTTTAAATTCTGACCACGAGGAAAGAATATTACCACACTTACTTCTGTCATGTACCTTTCTCTCCCACCATATGAGAGTGGTGCCTTCCAACCAAAGTGAAGAAAGTTGCACTTTAACTTCCTCTTCGTCAATATGTTGAACATGACAATATACTTCAACCTGTCGGATCCAATTATCTAACTTTTTAGGATTAGCATATCCATTAAACATAAGTAACGAAAACTTTACATCAAGCTTTGATAACGGTTTCTTAAAAGAGGCTTTATGGTTAGAATGTTGAGAGTGATGAGAATGCTCAGAGGAAGAAGAACTAGAACTTGAAGGAGAAGATGGAGGCTCAGGAGGATCTCCTCCAGCACCTTGGTTTTCTGAAGCATCATCATTTGGTGGTGCTTCCCTTTTCTTCCCTTTATTCTTCATCCTCTTCTCGTAATATCCATAGATTTGTTCGACCATTTCTGACATGCGATAAAAGACCATGTTGAATTTTTTCTCCTATTCATCACACTTATCCTCTTCTTCCATCTTCTTCCTTCGGGATGCACAACCAACTTCGGGATTGAAAGTGTGAAGAGTTCCTTCACCCTGCTTATGTTTGGCCCTAGTAAGAATTCATACTTGATAATTCAATTCAAATATGACTTCTCTAATACCAACATGATCCGAGATCTTTTCATCGGGTGACTTATTAAAGAATTGTATTAAATGAGCATAAACAAAAGTACCCCATAAAGAAGAAAAATCTCAAAAGAAAAGAGACATAATCATGCAATATGAACACAAAGAACTTGATAACAGAGTCTGTCCTTGGTGGATTACGTCTTCAGGTCCTGCTCTCAAATGGGTAGGCCTTTTGATTAACTCCACAAAAGAATTGGGCAAAATACATAAGTATACCTCATTTTGGAGTTAAGATCAAAAATATTTTATCAAATAAGAAAACTAACATTGACACTCTGTTCGTGGTGTCATTTTACCTAAAAATGATTGTCTCCATGCCTCAATCCGAGTTTGACACGTTTTGGCCCAAGAGGCACCTCTGCCTCGATTTGTGTGCCACTACTCCTGCTATAAATGACCGGATAGATATTGAAATCCATGCCCAGTCTCTAAAACTATACAAAACTCCATACTGTATGGATGTGCTTGGTCTCACACGTCTCCTCCCCGAACTTTGGCGAAACACCCCTTCTTATACCAAAATATGGGTGGTTAGCATTGATGAGGAGGTTGGGCGCATTTGTTGGCATAGCTATATTTAGAACTTGGTTAGGAGGAGGTCCCAGGGTCGAATCCCATGGGCCTTCCCTTTTTAACACATTGTTATAACAACTGGATTGCCAAGTTTTGCGGGCGACAGCTAAAATGGCAGGTGGCTTGGAATATGCCACCATATATGGTGGAACCGTTGCTATTTTTGGCAATTGGAATATTTGGTGGAGGCGGTTGGAATGGATAAGCATGTGTTTTATGTGGCAGAGTGATGGAATATATGGTCACATGGAGTAGTATAGGACTAAGGGATGGTCCGAAGGCCTATTCCTTTTCTCCCCCATGTGACACTTTATTAAAACTT
The DNA here is from genome assembly GCA_000966675.3 of Picea glauca. NCBI lineage: Eukaryota > Viridiplantae > Streptophyta > Pinopsida > Pinales > Pinaceae > Picea > Picea glauca. Next base: position 697,267 of record JZKD02S1268037.1, read on the forward strand.
AAATAATATTTTCACCATATTACAAACAAGGACTATAACATGGTGTATTGGTTAGCATGGAGATGTGAGGCCTTTCACCTAGAGGAGGTCAAGGGTTTGACTCCATTGGAGTCATAAAAAAATTTCTACATTCCAACCATTGGAGGGGTGCCACGTGGCATCCCATGATTGGGCCACATGGCACCATATTATTTTCCCATGAAACTAACACTTGTCACAACCTGATTTTCCCATGTGTCATCCATCAATATGTACAACCTTTCCACTTCATCCCCTACCCAAATCAGATGTATGGATGTGACACATGTCACCCTTATAGTGGTGCCACGTGGCACCTTGACCTTTTGACTTTTGACCAAGTTTGACCTAAAATTTGACCGCTTATATCGTTTGATCCATAACTCCGTTTGACGAGCTGTTTGAGCCGTTAGAGAGATTGTGAAATGGTATTTGCGATAATTCCATTTTCACTGAGTTTTGGGAACTTTCAATTTTTTCCCTTTTATCTTCTATTCAAGACATTCTGAGCGTTCTCAGTTGCCTCTACGAGTTCTGAGTTGTTCTTAGCCTTCTCTAGATATTTTTTGGATAACAAGGTCCCATGGATAAGTATGGACCATAGTGCTGAAGTAGATTAGAGAAATAATCTCCCATGAAGAAATGAAAGCCACCATGTTGAAGTATTCCAACCACCACTGTAAACCTGGGTCCCATGTCCAAGTGCTCATGTGAACTCCACACGAAAGATATCAGAACACAGGAACCAAATCAAAATGATGCTCATAAAACCCACACTGGTCATGTGGGTCGAAATATGTAAAATTGACCAACCATTCATCCACTACTATCGATGAATAATAAAACAGAAGAATAATATGTAGGGAAGGATCTGTTGTACTCTTCAGGATGGCCTCTACATGAGGCAACATAGAGTCATCAAATAGAATATGGAAGTGGTTGTCATCCCAAAAATGAAAATGATACCAATCACCACAATTAGCTTTAAAAGCATACCAAGCATACATTTCTTGATTATATTTAGCCATGATGTCCTCCATAATATATTCCTCCTATACACTATCTTTATACTTTCACTGACTATCCTTTAAGTCACGCATGCAGGCTTGGAGGGATTCCATGTGTGGCTCCAAATACCTTTGGATTATTTTACATAGAGTATCCTCAAGGATTTGATAGAAACGATCCATTAGAAACACCACATAAAATAAAGTTTCTAAATACTCTATCCAATGACACTGATCTAGTAGCAATTTGAGCACCCTGTGACAAGTTATGAATTTTGCAGTCCTTCCGCCATCACAACCCCCCCCCACAAAAATATGGTTGATTTTAAATCAATGACTCACTTCCAAGGCTCTGATTTTAAATCAATGATTCACTTCCAAGGCTCTGATTCAAACGATTTTGTTTTTGAAATTTGGTGACATTGTGAGAGTGATTGCAATCTGTAATTTTTTTGAAAAAAATTGGCCTCCAGATGCTACAAAAATTTAAAAAAATCATGTGGTCGTCCGCGGAAAATACCCTGGAAATTGCAGATTTTAAAATGCCAATAAATTCACTTCCCAGACTCCATTTTGGATGATGTTTCTTTTGAAATCATATGTTTTTGAAAGAACTCATATCGAGAACCAATTTCTACAAATTATTCACCAAAAAGTGCATAAATCATCTGGAGTGTCACGAACCTCTTTTTCTGCTTCGAAAATAATCTAAAAAATAAAAATAAATTGCCCGCAATTTTGGCCAAGGAAAGATATTTGATACCAATTTTTATGAACCAAACACTTGCATAAAGAAACATCACAGATATTCAGAGAAAAATATAGAATAAAAAGAGTCTTTATTATAATAAAACCCTTGATGTAGGGAAACACCTTACAATGGATCCTATTATGGAAGGGATCATCTCCTGTTCACTTTCATCTTCGAGGGGGAATCTTCCAATTGAGCTACAATATCCCAATAAAATAATTCTCTTGCCCCCATTACAATGCTTGAACCCATTTATATAGTTCTACCAACCACCTAAGAACATTCTAGAGGATGAACCCTGTAGAAGTAGAACCCTCTAATAATTCCTCTTACATTTATTATATATAACTATCATAGTGGGCCTTATTTAATAATATAGTGGACCTAGTCCACCTTACATTGAATGTCCTCCACTATTATCACTATGGGCCCTCTGCCCCTGCCCCCCACTACCCCTATATCTACACTACATGAGTCATGTCGAAGTCAAGTTGACTTCAGGAACAACGATGTTGTTGCATCCAGTCAAGTCGACACTCCCTAATAACTTGTATAGGGTTCCAATATGAACTCCTTTCATTAATACCAGCACCTCTGACCACCTTGCACAAATCCTTCTAAAATAAAGTGTGCACTCCTATATCACTCATCTTGCTGACATATATCAGGTTTCTTCCCAAACCAAGAATTTGTAGCACACCTAGAAGGGTTATACTCCTCCCATCATGCAATATTAGTAGAAATCTTCCTCGTCCGACAATTTTGGTTGTCGAGTTGTCCCCCAAGAATAATTCTCCTCTTTCATATTGTTCATATTATCATAACCATTCTCTATGTGGCATCATATGATAGGAAACTCCTAATTGGGATAGACCAAACATCTTGATTTGATTGTGTACTGGTCGATGCCAGGTACACATCGCCTCCCTTCTTTGGACTTGTGCTTCTCTCATTCAACTACTTCTCATCAGATCTGTTGGAAGATTGGTTGTTGTCATTGATGTCAACCCTAGTCATGGGTTTTGGACCAGAAGATTGATGAAGTTATTTGGACATGAAGGAAAATAAAAATGAAGATACAACACCC
>JZKD02S1268037.1:713254-726251 GCA_000966675.3 Picea glauca
GCAAAATTGTTGGAATGGGAAAGGTAAAAATAAAGCAACATAATGGAAACCAATGGTTGTTGAAAGAGGTAAGACATGTTCCAAATTTAAAGAAAAATCCAATTTCAACAGGGCAATTGGCCAGTGAAGGTTGCATATCCATATTTAAAAATAAGACGTGGAAGGTCATCAAAGGATCATTGGTTATAGAAAAAGGAGAGAAGGTAGGTACATTGTATTTATGTACTGGTAATACTAACTCTTCTATCTATTTAGCTTCTACAGGAGTGGATACAACACTGTGGCATCATAGGCTTGGACACATGAGTGAGAAGGGTATGAAGATACTTCACAAAAGAAATTTGTTTCCAGATCTTAAACAAATTGATTTGGACTTCTGTGAGCATTGTGTTTATGGAAGAGAGTCATATTTCTCAGAGTCAGAAAAGAAAAGAAGAATGAAAGGTTAGAGCTTGTGCATACAAATGTATGGGTACCAGCTCAGGTATCATCTCTTGGTGGATCTTGTTACAATGTTAATTTTATTGATGATGCAAATAGAAAAACTTGGGTTTATTGCATTCGACAAAAATCTGATGTTTTTGATACTTTTAAGAAATGGAAAGCTTTGGTTGAGAATGACACAGGAAAAAGTTTGAAGTGTCTCAGATCAGATAATGGAGGTGAATATTTCAGCAAGGAGTTTGATGATTACTTTTCATACCATGGGATTCTTAGAGAGGAGACAGTTCCAAGAACACCACAAGAAAATGGTGTGTCAGAAAGGATGAACAAGACAATCATGGAGCGTGCAAGGAGTATGAGATTGCATGCTGGTTTGCCCTTATAGTTCTGGGCAGATGTTGTAGATATTGTTGTTTACTTAATAAACAAAGGACCTTCAATCTCTTTGGATGGTAGAATTCTAGAGGAGGAATGGAAAGGAAAAAAGGTAAACTATTATTTTTTGAAGACTTTCGGTTGTGAAGCATTTGCCCATATTGATAAAGAAAATAGAACAAAGATTGAGGAAAAATCCAAGGAGTGTACCTTTATTAGATATGATGTTAATGATTTTGGTTATCGCTTATGGGATTAAAAAAAATAAAAAATCATTAGGAGTAGAGATGTCATATTCAATGAGAAAAAAATGTACAAAGATCAGTTGCAGGGAAAGAAACAGGAAAAAGAAAAACAAGAATACACAGTGCTTGATGAGATCATTCAAAAAGAAATTCCAAAGGAACCAGAAAATAAAAATGTACAACAACAGGAGTAGCAGGTACCTCAAACACCTGCAAGTGTTGTTAGAAAATATATGAGGCTAAGTATACCCCCTGAACGATACTCTCCTTCATTGTATTATTTATTGTTGATTGATTATGGTGAACTAGAATGTCATGAAGAGGCAATGCAGGTAGACACCAAAAAGAAGTGGGAGAAAGGAATGAAAGAGGAAATGGATTCCTTGGAAAATAACCAAACTTGGGACTTGGTTCAGTTGCCTGCAAGAAAAATACCATTTCAAAATAAATGAGTTTACAAGTTGAAGGAAGAAGATGGGGGAGAAAAGAGGTACAAGGCTAGACTTGTTGTAAAGGGGTTTGCACAAAAGAAAGGTATAGAGTTTGATGAAATATTTTCTCATGTTGTTAAAATGACTTCAATTAGGACTATTTTAAGTCTTGTGGTAGTAGAATATTTTCATCTTGAACAATTAGATGTTAAAACAAATTTTCTCCATGGGGATTTGGAGGAAGATATTTATATGCAATAGCCACAGGGGTATGCGGTCAAAGGGAAGGAGAATTTGGTATGCAGGTTGAACAAGAGCTTGTATGGCCGAAAGAAATCTCCAAGGTAGTGGTATTTGAAGTTTGAAAGGTTTATGGTAGAACAGGGTTATAGTAGATGTCATCCTGATCACTGTGTTTATTTTAAAAGGCTAGAAAATGGAAGCTATATTATATTTCTATTATGTGTAGATGACATGATTGTTGCAGGGTATAATATGTAAGATATAAATGTGCTCAAGAAGAAATTAGCTAATTCATTTGCGATGAAGGATTTGGGTGCTACCAAGAAAATCGTTGGTATGAGAATAACAAGAGATAGGACAAATTGAAAATTGACATTATTGTAGGGTGAGTACATAAAGAAGGTGTTGGAGAGGTTTATAATGCAGAATGAAAAACCAGTTAGTACACCTTTAGCCAGCCATTTCAAATTAACTAAGGAAATGTGTTCCAAGACACATGACAAGATAGAATACATGTCCAGGGTCCCTTATTCATCAACAATTGGCACCTTGATGTATGCAATGGATAGCACAAGACTAGATATTGCACATGCAGTGGGAATTGTGAGAAGGTATATAAACAATCCAGATAAAGGACATTGGGAGGCAGTAAAGTGGATTTTCAAGTATTTGAGAGGTACTGATACTCATGCATTATGTTTTGGAGGATCAGACACTTTTCTACAGGGATATGTTGATTCAGATATGGCAGGTGATAAAGAAAGCAGGAGGAGCACCACAGGGTATCTCTTTACTATAGGTGGAACAACAGTAAGTTGTATTTTTAGATTGCAAAAGGTTGTTGCACTTTCAACAACAAAGGCATAGTATGTTGTTGATACAGAGGCTAGTAAATAAATGATTTGGTTGCAGAGGTTTATGGAGGAATTGAGGAAGAATTAGGAGAATAATAGGTTGTGTTGTGACAGTGAGAGTGACATTCATCTTGTAAAGAACTTATCCTTCCATTTGAAGAAAAAGAATATACAGTTGTGGTACCATTTCATACGATCTGTCTTGGAAGATGGACATTTGAAGTTGGAAAAGATACACACTAGCCAAAATCCTACAGACATGTTAACAAAGGGAGTAACCAGGGAGAAACTGAGTTCTTGCTCAGTTTCAGTTGGTCTTCAAGAATGAATATGAAGATAAGAAAAATTCCAGGTCCAAGAAGGTTCAAAGTCCATCATATACAACAACCATGGAGTTGTTGAGATCAGTCTCCAAGTGGGAGATTGTTGGTTGTGGAGCCTGATTATCTTCCTGATTCAGAGGTCTTTTTTTTTTCAATCGCGTTTATATCCCATGAAGTATTTACACCCCAGAAGTATGTACAATCTTCCACGCGTGGGAGTGCATAGGGGGGTTAACCCTTTCGCAGGGTCTAGGGGAAAGCGTGCCCCCGGAGAAAAAATTGTCTTGTAAATGTGTATTGTAATTTCATTGTAAATATGGATCATTCATTATAAGGTCACAGATCTAACGGTAGAAATTATGTTAGGGTTTTTTTCCTTAGAAGGAAACCCTATGTTATGAGGGAAATGTATTACGACTATGCATTATGGAGAATATTGTATTTTGAGATAGGAGACTGCGAGATAAAGAAGAGGAAGTTACAGTGGGTTTGTTGTAGGTTGTATCTCTTCATTTGATAGACAATAATAAAGGAAGGACCTGACAATTTCTTTGGTAGACATAGCCAACACTTGGTGAACCACATATATCTGTGTCTATATTGTATTGTGTATCTTCTGTATTTTATTTCCACATTTGTTTTATTTTATTGCTCAACGGTCCTGCTTTTATAAAACTGGAAGTGTCTTTGATAGAAAGAACACCTCAAGATGTTGTATCATTCTGGGGTCAGCCATGATCTCATGGCAGAGTAGGAAGCAATCAAGTATTACTCTCAACACGACAGAAGTGGAATACATTGTTGCATGTTCTGCCAGTTGTGAAGCCATATGGCTTCAGAAGTTGTTGACAAGTCTATTTGATCTAGAGATGGAAGCAACCGTGATTCTATGTGATAACCAGAGTTGCATAGAAATAACAGAGAACCATGTGTTCCATGACAAGTCAATACACATAGAAATTTGATATCATTACATTTGTGATATGGTGTAGAGAGGAGCCATAAAGCTCCATTATGTTAGCATGGATAAGAAAGTTGCATATTTGTTGACCAAGCCTCTATCTCATGTAAAGTTTGATCACTTTTGAGACAATCATGGTATAGTCCGAAAGGAATTCCCTCGAAAGGGGGAGTAGTGTTGATTCCATCCTTGTGATGAATATTTCCATCTTCGTGTTGATGTTGTTGAGATGCTAGCCACGTGCTGAAGATTTCCAACTTTGTGTTGATGTTGTTGAGATGTCAGCCTCATGCTGAAGATTTCTAGCTTTGTGTTGATGTTGTTGAGATTCCAACTTCGTGCTGAAGATTTCCAGCTTAGTGTTGATGTTGATGAGATGCCAGCTTCATGCTAAATATTTCCATCTTAGTGCTAATGTTGATGATTCTCCAGCCTTCGTGTTGTGATTCTATTGATGTTGATGTTGTATCAACCTTGTGTTGTTATTGATGATGATGATATATTAGTGTTATACTAATCCATGTTGATTCCATTCCAACTCCTTGCTGTGGATGATGATATTGATGATGAGAAAAAAACTTTTGATGATTTATAGATATTCCAGTCAGTGTTCCAGATATTGTTGATGTTTCTTTGCTCTCTCTCTCCTGATGATGATGTAGAATACTCTTCTTGTTAAGGGGGAGTGTTGAAATATTGTAACTACAAAGAGTATTATATTTATTATTGAGTTATTATTCATCATATCAATCCCCTTTTATGGATTGATCATGTTAGGATTTGTACTTGACCAAATCCCCTTTTGTGGATTGGTCAAACCCTATTTATATTATGCAAATTAAGAAGTCTCTCCCCAGGCCTAATTAAAGTGGTTTTAACCACTAAGAAGAGAAGTTGTATGTGCCTAGTGAAGAGACACATTTCCAGCACCTGCTAGCTAGTATAAATAAAGGAGGCTAGCACCTCATTATCTCATTCACTCATCAAGTGAACAAGTTTGGTAGCTGCAGTTGGGAGAAGAAGGAGGAGAGAGGCACATTTCTTAGTGTTGGATATTCTCTAGTGTTTTGTTTTATTGTCTTGGCATTGTATTGGCTATCTATATTAAGGAATTTTTTGCTAGGTTTTCTTTCCCATGAGGGTTTCCCAAGATAAATTTTATGTATATTGTGATTGTGTTTCTCTCAGTGATCTTACCTATGCTATTGTTATCTAGTAAATTTAAAAGAAACATAATAATAGATCAAAACTTAACACCTCATACATATTCTATTTATAATACAAAATGGGTAAAAATCCTTACATTATTACTCAAAAACCCTTATTATAAGTAGACTCCACTTGCCCACTTTCTAACTTTCTTCTGCGCAGTTGGTCTTCGATCCAACTGTTCCTTACATTGATATTCCTTCTTTTCTAGTCCACTACGTCCTTTTCCCTTTGTCGTGCTAATTTTCCTTCTTTCCTGGCACGCGTTGTTTCCTTTGGTCCATTCTACCTCGCTTACTGTGATTAACTCCCAAAATTTCCTTCTCCAACACACACACACACAACTCATCTTCTCTTGTGTATTTGGAGCATAGCAAGGAAGGTCTAGTGCAGGAGGTCTTGGTTTCTTGGTCTTTGGTGTCTTGGTCATGATCTATTTGTGGAGAGCTATAATGTGACATTGTATTAGTTGAAGGAATATATATTCAAGAATTGGTTGTTGGGTTTTCTCCCCCACGATGGTTTCCCATGATATATCTTGTGTTCTATGATTGTTTATCTTTTAGTGATCCTATTACATGCAATTGTTAATGAATGTTAAAGAATATAATTGTAACTTCTAAAATATTAACATGGTATAAGAGCATGCCTAAATAGAATACATTTCACAGATACATAAGACAAAAGGATTGATTTTTATTAATAGGAGTGGTTGTATGACAAGACGAGACCACCAATAAGTTCACCCTAGTGGAGTGCATATTTTCCCTAGATCAGATCTTCAAAATCTATAATTTGTGATTTAGGGGCAGGATGACTACCAGAACCAAGATTGATGAGAAGTTGAAGGGAGATGACAACTTCAAATCCTATAGGTACATATTATCCCTCCTCCTAGAAGAACATGATCTAAAGAAGTTCAGTAAAGAAGAGGTTTCAGCACCAGAGGGAGATGAGGCTAAAGAAAAGGACAAGAAGGATATGGTCAAAGCAAAGAGGATTATTGTAGACTCCATTAAGGACCATCTTATTCATCACATATCATCATTATCCACTCCAAAATAAATGATGGATGCCTTAATCTGACTATTTGAAGGAACCAACATCAACCAAACAATGACCTTGAGAACTTGGTTAAAGAACGTGAGGATGAAAAATTCAGAAGCCATCCACTCTTACTTCTCAAGAGTGAACCATATCAAGGATCATATAGAATCCATTGGTGATATAGTGAATGGATAATAAATGGTTATGACCACCTTGAATGGCCTCCCAAGGTCATGGGATGCATTTATTCAAGAGATAAGCTCAAGAAAGAAGCTACCCAAGTTCAATAGGCTATGGGAATATTGCAACCAAGAAGAAGTGAGGATGAAAACAAGAGAAGATAATATGAGAGATGATGATCAAGCCCTAGCCACCCACACTAAGAAAGAAAAGAGAAAGAAATAAACCTTCTCACCCAAGAAGTTTCAAAAGGGCCGAAGAAATAACCCAAATATCATATGTTTCTGTTGATAGAAAATGGGGCACGTTGCTAGGAATTGTTCCCTCATTCAGAGACCAAGAGAAAGAAAAGGAGGTAAAAGGCATCATGTTCATACATCTGAATATAATGAGCCATCCAAGAAGGTTTCAAAGGAATATGAATCAAGTGATGAGGAGTATGTTCTTATCTCAACCCTTACAGGAACTGTCACTCATGGAAGTGACATTTGGCTGGTGGATAATGGTGCTTCCAAGAAAATTACAGGTTATAAATACTCCTTGTCTAACCTTACTCATAAGGGTTCACCGCACAAGGTGAAATTGGGAGATGCCTATGAGTGTATGATAAAAGGAGTATGAGAATCCTCCTATAAGTTAGACTTAGTAAAGCCAATGAAGGTGAAGGAAGTTCTATAAGTTCCTGGATTGAAGAAAAACCTTCTCTTGATTTCAACATTGGATGAGAAGGGTTACAAAGTTGAATTTGTTGATGGATAAGTTATTATGTGGCCTAAACGGAATACTTTTTATGATGATGTGGTGATTAGAGTTCAATAGGGAGGACTCTACAAATTGAAAGGAAGATCATATTCAACATTAATTCATGAAATTGTGAATCCCAGTGAATTATGACATCAGAGATTTGCTCACCTACATTACAAGGCCCTACCGAGTGTGATTTAGATGGTGATGGGACTAACAAAGATCCATGTAAAACCAGACGACATGTTAAAAGGTTACGCACAAGGAAAGAACGCGAAGCACTCCTTTCCCATCAGTGATAGCAGAGCCAAAAGAGTATTGGAGATCATGCACTCAGATGTGTGTGGATCGATGTCAAAAAATTCACTAAGGAGGTATGTATGTTATGTGTCTTTTATTGATGATTACTCAAGTAAAGCTTGGATCTATTTGTTGAAGTTAAAGAATGAAGTGTTTGGAAAATTCTAATAATTTAAGGCACTAGTAGAAAACCTGACAGAGTGGAAGATAAAGACCTTGCGATTAGATAATGGAGGATAATTCACTTCAGAGGAATTCAAAGAATATTGCAAGGAAGTTGGAATTAAGAGGGATCTTTCTACTCCCTACAATCCTGAACAGAATGGAATAGCAGAAAGGAATAATCAGACGATCATGGAAGCAGTGAAGGATATGATCCATGATAAATATCTACCTATGCATCTATGGGAAGAAGAAGAAAAGACTGTAGTGCACGTGCAAAACATAAGTCCCCACAAAGTACTTGAAAACAATAAAATAGAGGAGATGTTTTTAGGAGAGAAGCTGGAAGTCAGCCATCTAAGGATATTTAGTTGTCCCATATTTATGCACGTCCCCAAGGAAAAGAAGACAAAATTGGATCCATCCAAAAATAATGGCATATTTATTGGCTACAGTGACACATCGAAGGCATATGGGATATATATTCCCAGTCACCGGAAGTTGAGATTAGTTGAGATGTCACCTTTGATGAGAGTACATCTTTCAACAAATCAAAACAAGACTGTGCAAAAGAGGTTCATGAGGAGGAGAATGAAGTTACTAGAGTTCCAAAGAAGTTGAACCAGATGAATTCATTCATGAGGATAATGACATGGCATAACCTCAGAGGCCAAAAAGTATGCCTTCTTACAAGAGAAGACCATATTGGGCACAGGAGCACATCAGAGATGCAGAAAGATATGGTGCCCCAGAAAATTATCTCAGGGAAAGTAAGAAGCCAAAACCATATTCCAATTATGTGGCATGTTTGTGTGATATCATGGATGCAGAATCATCTAGTTATGAAGAGGCTACATAAAATAGGGTATGGAAGGATGACATGGGGGAGGAATAATAGTCCATAGTAAAGAATGATGTCTGGGATGTGGTCACCAGACCAAAGGAGAAATCAATAGTAAATTCAAAATGGATCTACAAGATGAAACATGCAGCTGACGGAAGTATTGAAAAGTATAAGGATAGATTTGTGGCTCGAGGATTTTCTCAGAAGGACAGAATTCTACTATAAGGAGACATTTTCTCCCATGGTGAGATATACCTTGATCAGGACTATAATTTTGTTGGGTGCAACAATGAAATGGAAGGTGCATCATATGGATGTGAAGACAACCTTATTGAATGGTGAAATAAAAGAGTGTGTGTGGAGCAGCCCCAAGGGTCTGAGGTACATGACAGGGAGGTGCATGTGTGTAGATTGAAGAAGGGTTTATATGTATTAAAGAAGGCACCCAAAGCATGGTATGGTAGGATAAACAATTTTGTAACGAGATTAGGATTTACAAAGAGCAATGCAGATCCTAACCTTTACTTTAAGGTTGTGGATGATGGTCTTTTAATACTACTATTGTATGTGGATGACCTGTTTCTAACAGGTGTGGAAAATATCATCTCAGAGTGTAAGAGAAAATTGGATGTTGAGTTTAATATGAAATACCTCGAGATGATGCATTACATTTTGGGTCTTGAGGTATGGTAGAGATAGGATGATATATTTCTCATTCAAGGGAAGTATGTAGTGCAAATCCTGAAGAGGTTCAGGATGTTGTATTGCAAGGCAATGGATACACCTATTGTATCAAATATGAAGTTGTTGTAGGATATGACTTCAAAGACTATGGATGTTACTTTGTACATGGATATGGTGGGTTCATTGATGTACTTGATGAACAAGAGACTAGATATATGTTTTTTTGTGAACACCCTGAGTCAGTATATGGAGCAGTCTAGGAAGGTTCATTTGGTCGCAGAAAAATATGTGATGAGGTACCTTAAGTGTACGTTAGATTATCATCTCAGGTATGTGACATACCATGAGTTCAGGTTCTATGGATATTTGGATTCAGATTGGGATGGAAGTATTCATGATTGGAAGAGTACTCCAGCATATTGCTTCAGTCTAGGCTCCAATAAGGTTTCATGGAGCAGTAGGAATCAATCATGTGTAGCACTCAGTATGGATGAGGTTGAATATGTGGTAGCATGTGCAACATGTATAGAAGCAGTGTGTCTTCAGAAGCTACTATCTTGATTATTTGGTCTCAAACTGGAGGTGACCTGCATTTTGTGTGACAACCAGAGTTGCATGAAGTTGTTAGAGAATCTGGTGTTCCATGTTAGGTCAAATCATATCGATATCAAATATCACTATATCCGGGATATGGTGCAGAGGGGAGAAGTGAGGCTCTAGTACATGATTATCGAGGAGTGGGTTATAGACGTGTTGACCAAGCCACTGTTGAGGATGAAATTTGAGCACTTGGGGGACAAGCTTGGTGTGGTCCCTCTTCAGAGGGAGTAACGAGGTACAAATGCATTGTTGAGTAGTGGATGTACTAGGGACATGTTGTAGCTATTTGAGATCTACCAAAATACCTTGGATTCATTGGTTGTGAAATCACAGAGGTGCACATTATGAGGTACAAATGCATTGCGGGGTAGTGGATTTCATGGTGACATATTGAAGCTATTTGAGAGCTACCCACAAGCCTTGGATGTGTTGGTTGTGAATTCATGTTGTACTATGGATATCCAATGATGTATAGATTCATATGTTCAACAATCAGTGGTCATGAGCTCGTGTGGAAACAAAGAATACCTTCCTAGTTAAGAGGGAGTGTTGATATTTTGATGTAATTACATAAAATATTCTTTTGTATTTATATTGGTCAAACTTCAAGAAGTTTATTGTAATCTTATTGTATAAATTGGCTCAAAAGAAATTAGTATTTTATTGTTATCCTTATTGTAAAAGTCAAAACAACCCCTCTTAGGGTTGCATCTTTTCAAGATTCAATTATGTGTATAAATCATAGATGATTTTAGGGGATAAATTTTGCAAATGGGATAATTTTCCATGGTTTTTCCCAAAAACAGTTTTGCCAATTTCCATTTTTTATAAAAGCGATTCGCCCAAATTCCATAGAATAAAATTATTTTACCCTAAAAATTGCAAAAAATTTATTGAAACTATATAAAATCCATGTGAATTTGAATATTTTTACAAATTTATTGCCAAACATTTTACAATTTGCATATTAAGGACTAGTAATATTAGCCCACGTTTCTACATTTTAATATAAAATTTTATCCTTAAAATCATCCCCAGTGTAAATAAAGGTTGAGTTCCTCTCATTTGTACACACACACAACTCACCTTCTCTTGTGTATTTGGAGCATAGCAAGGAAGGTCTAATGCAGGAGGTCTTGGTTTCTTGGTCTTTGGTATCATTGTCTTGGTCTATTTGTGGAGATCTATAATGTGAAATTGTATTGGTTGAAGGAACTTATACTGAAAATTTGGTTTCTTGGTTTTCTCCCCCACGAGGGTTTCCCAGGATATATCTTGTGTCTGTGATTGTTTATCTTTCATTGATCCTATTACATGCAATTGTTTATGAATGTTAAAGAAGATAATTGTAACTTCTAAAATTTTAACACATATAAAGGTTCATTCAGAAGATGGAATGATCTCTTGGACGCTTATCACAAATATCATCTTTATCTCAAGTAGCTTCAACACCTACATTATTTATCTCTATGTGAGTTGTTTCCATTTCTCCTCTCTTTCATTTCTAGCACTTAGGTTGATTAACTCAACAAATGAGATTAGTAAGTTATCCCTAGTTTAGTTTAGTTCCATTTATTAATTTTTTATTAATAGTTATTATATATTTTTTATTAATTCTAATCAAAGTACCCTAATTAATCCACAAACCTACATAAATAATTAAGAGTATAATCCTAATTAATATACTGACCTTATCTCCTTCTCTTTTCTTTTCTTTCTCTTTCTGAGGTTTTATTGATTTTCCCCTAAATCTAAGTGGAGACTCCACTCTCTCCTTTATCCTTATGGTAGCATGTTCCATCGACCCTCCCTTATATTGGATGAAGTCTCTCTCCTTTCTCCCCCTCCCTTCCTCTTTCTTGGAATATGGATTCCTCTTCTTCTATATCTCTCTCTCTTCCTTTCTCTCTTTTGGTTTCCCTTCTCTCAAATCTATTGAGATATTTTTCCCTAAGTACCTTGATTACAATACCTTCTACTTTCCCAGGATATGTTTCTCTACTCGTCCTCATAGTCAAGGTTCTACTTCTATGATGTTGCATTAGTATGTCCCTCCTTAACCTCTTATTTCTTCATTTTCAAGTAGCCTTTGCTCATGCACTCAAAAGACCCCAAAACTATATGGTTTTTTGTTGGCTTCCATCCTATCCATGTTTCTTCTTGGAAGGAGGATCTATTTGTCCCATCAACCCATGATGTGGAGTGGAAAAATAAAGAAGACCTCCTATTTCATTATTTTGGTCTTCCTCCCATGGCTCATATTATGTCATCTCTCCATCTCTCCATGGATCCAATTTCCTCTTCATTGTTGAGGTTGTCTTCCCTTTTGTGTACTCAACAGCCTTTGGAGGATACGGGGTACTTGGAATTTCCATTAATAAACCAAATTGACAAAACTATGATACCAATTTTTAAATTAATACATGCAGTATGACATATAGACCCATGCAACTATCATTAACCTCTAGAATTATAAATGTAGACTATTACTCAATCATAGTAGCATTTAAACACATAGAACATAAAATAAACACAACATTCAAGTACATTATTAACACGGTAAATAAGAATAGTGACCATAATACTTATGTTTATGAAATATTACATAACTAGCTATAGATGTTCGACATTCCTCCCAACCATAGACATTGTTGCCTATTCCTCTCTACAACAGGCCACCCATGACTTGCAGCTATGAGTCGACAAGGATGAATGACTCCTATGGTTGGCTATTGTCCACTCAAACAACTTGTTGGGCCCCAACAACTCCCCCCTAATTTTTTACAAAATTTAAAGGGGCCCCATTAGAATCTTGATAATTACAATGAGCTACAGAATCAACCTTTTCAAATAGTTCCATTCCCTGGCTTTCTTTGAGACAAACTTAAGACATTCACTTTAGTATGAGACATTTATTACAAGAGTATATGTCAAAAGTTAGAAATGAGCATAAAAATCTCAATTTAAACAAAAACGTTAATTTTTATCAAATGCTTACTTTCGTTTAAATTATGATTATGTGTTCATTCTTTTGCTCATTAGCAAGTTTGACTATTTTGAATAATGTATTCAATACTTCATCAAATAATATCTTGGTTGGTTTCTCATTTTCATGAAATCATTTGGTGATGTTAATTAATTAAATTCTTTTTTCAATTTGCATCTCATTACAAAATAATAATAATCAAAGAATTATCTATCATTTGTTTGATTTTGTACAAAAACCAAAATTAATTTTTTTTCTCCATTAACTTGAAGATTCTAGATCATATTTGAAATAAAATTATAAACAATGTTTGTTTATAAGTTATAGTTAGTTTAAATTCATTTTTTATTTTTCTAGATTTTGTT
>JZKD02S1268037.1:731487-767719 GCA_000966675.3 Picea glauca
GATGTGTAGGAGGTTTATATTATAAATACCATCTATCATTTGCTCCTCAAAATACAAATGTTGTGATTATATCTTCGATTTAAATAATGGGATTTATCTTTGAGTTTTAAATTGAATGATAAAATCCATAGATTGCTTCCATATTTATCTTGTTGTACTCATGTATAATTATGAGATCAGAGGGTTATGTTTGTGTTTCTTTTTCTGTCATTAAAACCTAAGCTGCCAATACATGCTCTGAATTTATTTAGAACAATCATAAAGTTCACTGCAGATTTCTCTCTTGGACATGGCAGTTGGATGTTCACCACTCATGCAAATGCTTGGATACACCTCACTAATTCATTGACATGATAACTTTTTTGTATTTTTCTGTCATTTGCATATCATTGAAACTACAATGTATGGTTCAACTTTGACTATCCAGATGTTCATAAAAGAAAAACAATAAATATTTTTATGCGCTTTCTTTATCTACTTCCTAGAAGAAATCATTTTTCACATCAATTTTCATAAGTTTTGATTAAAACTTGCATCTTGTAAATCATGTAAACAAATGAGACTTGTATATCTTCAACTTAAATACAACTACTATAGTTACATTTGAACATATGTACATATATATTGTGTGTTTAGTAATTAGTTAGTTATTTCTCTCTTTTATTCATCTCTTTTAGGATTCTTAGATTGGCTAACAGAGCCATTAAACCCGTCAGAATGAGTTACACCAAACAACTTGGGTTATTTAGACAACCCCGGACCGGACTCGCTCTTTCAGTTGATGGACGATCAATTTTTCACGTCAACACAACCCAATACCTAGTAAATTCCATAGTGATGTGACTCCTGCAACAATTCCAGCCACCCATCTCTCTCCCCCATCAATATGCACAACCCAAAGGACATGATTTTCTTCTATGCACTACAGTCTTACATTCCTCATCCTCTCTAGGGATCCATCACAGACTGGCCATAAATATCCAAGTTGTAAAATGGAGTCATCACAATAGCATTTTCATATGTTGTCGAGTAAGTTTTCAACAAGAACTCACCATACACATGACAACCTAGTTCTGAATGTAAATACCATCTCCCCCTAATGGCTCTTTTCACACATAATATGGATTCCTCTTATTTTCTAGCACCAAACTCTATTTTTTATTTCTTCTTCTATCCCCGAAATCACCTCTCCTCTCTCTATTTGAATTTCCCTTTTGTTTCTCTCCCATGCATATTTGACTCTCACAATTCCCTAAAATGATTGTACTAAGCACATGTTTTTTTTTTACGAAAACGGTTATAGATTATATTAAGGAAGTGGACTGGCCACAGATTCGATTCCAAAATGGCCTCGAATTTCTTCGGGCCTGCCTTTCTGAAACCATTCTACTTCTATAGCTATAGACTTGTGTACTGTGCTAGATTCTATACGCCTTCTTAAATTACTAGATTATTTACAGCAATGGCTACTATACAAAATTCCAAGTTGTTGGTCAGAACCTGTTGACAGACTACTTAAAGAGAAGGATTAATTCTTGGAGTCTTGAGTCCAGTCACTATTCAGTTGGGCCATCTTGGCTTCTAGATGATCCATTCTTTCTTCAAACTCCTGCTGATGATTTTTTAGCTCCTTATGCAGCTTGTCCAGTTCCTCTGAAAATCCAATTTTGGTGGTGATGATATCTGCCTCAAGTTGCTCCATTCTTTGGCCAGCTTCCGTGTCCAAGTTCTCCAGGAAATCTAGCTGATGTTGGAGCAGTTGCTTCAAGTTTTCCAAAGCCTTATCCATCTCTTTCAACCTCTCCTTCGTGCTGGGATTGCCTGTCAATGTGGAGGCCATTTCCAGACACTCCTTCCCCTGCTCGGATCTTTCCCTTCTCTGATGGCTGTTGCATGCTCTCTCCTTCTCTGAATGACTTGTACAACTCATTTTGAAATTGGATTGAGAGGGGAGAATTTGCCCTTTAATTCCTCTGCGCGTCTCCTCATAATTTCGCTCAGATTTACAAAATTTGTGGGGGAGGGCACGCGGATCTCTTGTCTCCCCCATATCTGAGGTGCCCTTCCTCATGGTACTAAGGAAACCCTTTCGACCAACCAAAACTCTGTCATGTACTGGTCTTACAGATTCGCCTGAGTTCCAATCTACTGCCAAAGCTTGCATTTGAGTGTATGAGAAAGCACGAATCTAGGTTCAAGGGAGCTCCACGCTTTCAATCACTTCATTCACTGTCAGAACCCCCGCCTCCAGCAACACACCTTTATTGGCTTCCTTGTTAGCCTCCCCATTGAGATCCCTTAGCACATGATAAAATTTATACGTTTTAAAATTCCTTAAAATGAGGCGAATCTTTTCAAGGAGGTTTTTTAGAGTGATTCTTTGGGTCTTGGAGTGATTAATTATAGCCTGTATAATTATTCTGGAGTCACGTATTATTGTCAATTCCTGGATTCTGAGTTTGTTTTCTTGATGTAGCCCCTTCCAAAGAGCCAAGGCCTCAGCTCTGTTGTTGGAATCTATTCCTAGGCCCATAGCGAAGCTCATTGTTGTAGCCTCTATGAGATTTTCAATTATCCCCCCTCCCCCAGCCTGGCTTGGGTTTCCTTTCGAGGCCCCGTCAAAGAAGAGAATTGGTGTGTGTATTGCGCTTTTCCAACTAGCAAAATCCTTCTCGCTCTTCCTAATCTTCCAATCTTCTTTGATTGGACAACTTGCTTTTCGGGCCTCGAGACCTTGTATCTTGAACTGGCTTAGCCAATGCTCCTTTGCTTCGTCCAACTTATGATTTTTTATTGTACTGCAGAGGTAAGGAGATGATTCACCCAAGAGAGATTGAATTTTGGTGACGACTATGGCTGCACTTCTTTGGTTTTCTCTAAAAATTATGTGGTTCCTTTCTAGCCAAAGGTTCCACAGGATAAACTTTGGGAGCATTCCCCACAGCAAGAAAGCTTGGGTTCTCCCCTTGAAATCGAAAGGGTAAAAGGAGTTCTAGTGGAGTAGGAGGCTTATTATATCTGGAGGAAAATTGAGTGCAAATTGGGGGCCTGTTGCCATCATCCAGACTTCTTTTGATAATCCGCAGTTTAAAAGAAGATGGGCTGTAGTTTCCTCCGCATTTAGGCAAAGGGGACACCTGAAAGGTCCTTCCCATCCACGTATTCTGAGGTTCTCCCCTGTTTGGATTCTCTTATGTGCCAAGGTCCAAATGAAGAGGTCGATTTTTGGGAGAGAGTTGGACTGCAAGATTTCTTTCCAGAGAGTCGGATTAGGCATAGCAGTGGGGACACTGTTGAAGAGTTGGTAGCCTTCTGCCGTGGTATAAGCCCGTGCATTCCTTCCCCATCCTCTTTCATCTTTGCCTTTCTTTTTTAGGGGGGATTTCCCTTGAAGACATCTCTTGAGGGCATTCCATTGATAGTCTAGAGCAACTGGTCTGTTTGGCACTCCCCACCCTTGCCAAGACTGATGTATGTCTTCCGCCTAGATTGAGATGTCCAAAAGAGTTACCATATTTTGACTGTCCATCTAGTTTTTGAGGCACAGTAGTTCCTGTCGATTCTCTAAAGGAGGGTCTCCCATTATTGAGTCCGTCCAGATTCTGATTTTCTTACCACTTTTTGGCACCTAGGTAAGGTGAGGGCTGAAATGAGGAAGCGTCTTTTTGTAGAGCGCAAAGATAGGGGAGATTTTCATTTCTTTGTAAGGGAACTCTAAGCGTCTGTCCCGTGGCCCCTGAAAGTATTTCCTCCAAAGAGCGAGTTTACTCCAAGAAGGTTTGCCAGTGACCATCTTCCATAGCAGCTTTTCCCCCAAGGCCAGATTTTGAACTCTGGTTTTTTAAAATTGAGTCCCCCTTCCAAGAAGGGCTTTGAGGTTTTTTCCCAGCCTATCAAGTGCAACTTCCTTCTTGCTTGCTTGCCTCCTTCCCACAAGAATCGTCTTTGGAAAGATTTGATTCTTTTGATGACTGTGGCAAGGGATAAAAACAACGAGCTCTGGTAGATAGGGATGCTAGACACCACAGACTTTATCAGAACTACCTTCCCTGCTAAATTTAACCAATTCTCCCCCCAAGAGGAAAATTTATTCTTTAGTTTTTCAACAAGATGGTTCCAATGAGAGGTTCTAGGGGATTTTTTAAAAATAGGGATTCCCAGGTATTTAAAGGCCTCCCAATTAGTGTGCCCTTCCATCCCTAGAACTCTTGTTATTCCCAGCATTTCATTTGGAGTGATATTCCATCCGTAGATGTTACTCTTGGCCTGACTTATTTCACTTCCAGAGGCTGCTGCATAATCATCCAATTCTTCCTTAAAATTTTTTGCTATTATCGGACTTGCTCCTCCCAATAGTAGTGTATCGTACGCGAATTGTGCATGGTTTATGTCTTTCACCCCTTGCACTATTCTTAATCCCTGGAGATTTTTGTGAACTTGGGAGTTTCCCAGCTGGTAGCTTAGGACTGATGCTTGAATTGCGTAGAGTAGGGGCGAGAGGGGGCACCCTTGTCTTAAGACTCTGGAGGCTTTGAAGAATTTTGTTACCTTTCCATTCACCAATGGGGCTATCCATGGTGATCCAATGCAGGCTTTTATCCAATTTACAAATTTCGAGTCAAAACCAAACTTCCTCATGACTTCAAATAAAAATTCATGTCTGACTCTATCAAATGCATTAGCAAGGTCCAGTTTAATAACCATACCTTTTTCTTTCCTTCAGACACTGGAGTGGATAGCCTCTTGAACCAGGATGATGTTATCGGCAATATGCCTTCCTTTGACAAAGCCGCCTTAGTTTTCAGGAATGATGAGAGGGAGGAGTGCCTTGAGTCGGTTGGCGATAAATTTGGCGAGGATCTTATAGATTGTGTTGCATAGAGAGATTGGTCTAAATTGATTGAAGGAGAGTGCTCCTTTTTCTTTTGGGATGAGTGCCAGGAAGGATGAATTGGTGCTTCCTCCTAGCTTGCTGCTCTGCTGCGATTTCTTGATCATTTTGGTTAAATACTTTTTGATTATATTCCAACATTGCTGATAGAATCTGGCAGTGAACCCATCCAGTCCCGAGGCCTTGTCTGGGTGCATCTGGTCAATAGCCTCCTTTATCTCTTGCTGCGATACCTCTCTAGTCAACTTACTGTTGGTGTCCTCATTTATTAGCCTTGGGATAATAGTGAGAGGGTACCTCTACTGGTTCGTTGCTGTTCCTTTTGGCTCTATATAGAGCGTCTCGAAAGCTTTGTAGGTGCTTGTTTTATGCCCTCTGGATCTTCAATTGTTTTATTCTAGACTTGAACTTCTGTAACTGCCTTGTCTTGTTTCCTCACTTCCGCTTGTTTGTGGAAATATCCTGTGTTCTGGTTTCCCTCTTTCAGCCATAAACTTCATGAATTTTTCCTCCAGTAATCTTCCTCCGCTCTACAAGCCTTGTGCCATTTCCTTTGAAGGTTGTCCTCCTGTTGCAAGATTTTTGGTGTGACCTCCTGCTGTTCCATCTCCAGTTGGTGGGTCTCGAGCTGGGCTTGGGATACTATGCACACAACTATTGGGCTTGGTTGGCTCTTTGCCCAAAGATTTAGAGCTCTTTTTAGTCCTCTAATTTTTTCCTCCCACACATAAAAGGCGGAGCCTTGTACAACATTGCCCCAAGTTTTAGAAACTAGATCCAGGAAGTCCTTGTCTTGTATCCAAATTGGGCTAAATCTTAAAGGGATGGGCCCTCTGACTTGATCTTTGTTAATTTCTAGTCGAATTGGCTTGTGATCAGAAACATTGTGGGGCATAATTTCTACTTTTGTTGTGATTCCTAGCAGCAGGAGGGAGCTTTGAACTAGAAAACTGTCCAGCATGGCTGCTATGTGCCCAGGACCAATCCTCCTATTGGTCCACGTGTAAAGTCCCTTTGCCGGCTTGATGTCTAGAAGGTCCCAGGTTGAGGCTAATTCCTCTACCCATTCTCTAGCCAGGTCTCATACTATGGAACCCCCTCTCTTTTCTTCCTGAGCTAAAGTTACATTTAGGTCCCCACCCAGAATGATATTGTAGAGATTATTTTGTTGGAGGTAGTCCTGTAGGGACTCCCAACAATTTTTTTTTTCCCCCAAATGCTGCAGAACATAAACGTTAAAGAAACTTATCTGGTAACCCGAGTCTTTATAAAGGAATTTAGTGTGAATCCAGTGCATGCATGTGTCAGAGCTGATCAGGTCTATTTTGGAGGCGTTCCATAGTGTGCAGAGTCCTCCTGAGGCACCTCTAGCGTTTCCAGCTACTCCGAGGCTTCCTTTCCAAACATTTAACAAAGTTTTAAGTGCATCTTGCTGGCTCATTTTGGTCTCTTGGAGAAGCAGGATGTTTGCTTTCAAAGATTTGATTATATCCTTGAGCACTTCTTCCTTCCTTTTGCTACCCATTCCTCTGCAGTTCCAAGAGTTTATGATCATTATAAACCTTGAGGGGAGGGATGGCCTCCTTGGGAGGCCTTGGCTTGCTTCCTTGTTTGACAAATGCTAATCAGTTGCTTGATGGTGGGTTGTGACCTGTTGAGAACATCTTTGTAGGTTTCCTGATCCCTCTCAGCTTTTTTTGTTTTCCTGCCCCTTCCTGTTTTCTTTGGGGTGACCCAAACTTCATTTGCCTCATCTGAATCGTTGCCTATGGAGATCTCCCCTTCCTCTGTGTTCTGACTGCCTTCCAATTTGTGGGGGGATTTATTTTTCACCCCTTCTTCTTTTGTTGGCTAGTTTCCTTTGTCTTCGGAGTTCTGGTCTCCTTTTGCTCCTTCTTGCGCGTCTTTACTTGGAACTGGTTCTCCTTCGTCCACTTCTTTAGCCAGTATACTGAAGTTGTTCTCTGTTTCCTTGGTCCTTGAAGATCTAGCATTCGGTGGGACTGTTTTTTCATTTCTTTGTCCCTTCGGTTTGGATTTCCCCTTCCGGGCATGTTTCTAGCCTTCTTCCCCTTCTTTCTCTGTGGGGGGTTTCTTTGGGAAGTTCCTTTGGAAGTGGCTGTATTCGTGACAACCTCTACACTTGAACGGGAGTTGTTCGTAATCCAGCTTTTGGAAGTGGTGCCAGTCACTGACTTTTAGTTTTATAGCTTCAGGTAGACCTACCTCTAGATCCACCTCCACACAGATCCACGCACAGGAGTACTGGTCTCTTGGCTCTGCTCGATCAATGTAGAGTCCTAGACCATTCCCTATTTCCTGAAGCGAGGTGGGGTTCCAGCAGTGAATCGGTAGGTTAGGGAGTCTCACCCAGACTGGAACATCCTTAGGGACTTCTGAAGCAGGATCAAATCTCTAGGTCCATCGGTTTAAGTAGATTCCTTGGGTGCCCATGAAGTACGGTCCATTTCTGAAGATCAGTTCTCTATCCTCCTGAGAGATAAATTCGAAAATGAAGTATCCTCACCCGACCGCATAACGTGTAACACTACTTGTGATCAGCAGCCTCCAATTTCGCTGTATCCAGTTGTCTGTGGATTTGGTTGAGGTCCAAAGGCCCATGAACTGACCAACAAGTCCACGTTCAAAGAGGGAAAGAGCTACTTTCATTGGAAGTTCAGGCGGCAGATCGATCTCTGGAATAGCGTCTAACTTCTTAACAAAACTCGGGGGCACTGCGGAGGCCAGCTTCTTGCTGCAAGTTGCAACCAGCTTTCGAAAGGAAGAGGAGGGGGAAGGAGGGGGAGGCAGCTCCCCTCCTTGAGTTGCCATGGCGGCACAAAAGAGAACCCTAGGCTTTACCAAGGTGCGATGTCAGGGCGTGATTACATGATTCTGAGAGGAATTGTACTAAGCACATGTTATAGTGAATATGTGATATAAATATTTACCACCAACCTCGTACATGCATTCAATGATACAATTTCCATCATGAGTGTACTTATCACATGCTTCCATAACTAGGTGAGATTGCTCTTCCACCAACCTTTTACATACATTCAATGATTGGTTTTAAGAAGCTAAAGGAGGTAAACAATTAATGAAAAAAATTATTTATGGAGGTGGCATAGGGTTCTATGCATGTGGAGTCCCTTCAAACCACCCTTTATCGCCCTTTCTTATGGAATCATATCCCCCCATGACTCTCTGCTTTCCCATTTGTAAATAGCAGTGTATTTTATTTTTATAAATTTCCATGAACAAGTGTACATATTATATTGCTTGAACCTTAGCCATTCATCATATATACAAATATACATTTCTAATACGTGGATCCAAACTGGGGTTTTACATTCTCCTCACCCTTATTTTTCCATTGTCCCTAGTACACATCACCATATAAGTGTACATGTATACATACATAATTTTACATCTCAATACTTAATAATTTCACATTTTAATAGATCCTATAGAAATTTCAACCAACAAACTCTCATTTCCCTTAGCTTACATAACCCAATGAAGTGGACCCCCTTATTTTCTCTGCAATCCCTCAGACTACCCTCCTTCCCTTTAAGGGCTCTAACACAGGCCAGATAGGAATTCTCTGATTTTTGGCTCTAGGATCTCCAGCTGCACTAATGGAGTCTTTAAACATTTATATAAAAATGTACATTCATATTTCCCTGAAATTTACAAACAATTGTGGGTACTCCTTCTACATGACCTCCTAGTGCTCCCACATGGCATATTTAAGACCATATTAGTTCTACTATACCTTTAACAAGTCAATGGCTCAGTTCCTTATCCCCTTGACCTTCCTATCTAATATGTGCATTGGTTGTAACTAGAAGTTTCCCTTTTGCTCCACCTAGATCGTATTCCAATCAATTTCATGGTTAGAATCAGACACATACTTCTTTAACAAAGACAAATGAAACACATTATGAATTCACATGGATGCAGGAAATGAAAGCATGTGTGAAACATGGTTGATCCTCTCTAGAATCATAAACAAACCACATCATCATGCTGCCAACTTTGAGCAACTTTTCAATTTCAATGAGCTAATTTTAGACTTTAATTTTAGGAATACATGCTCACCCACTCTAAATTATTTTTGTGTCCTGCCTTTATCTGCAAAAAAATAATTATTTTCCTAATTAGTATTTGATTTCGTCTTTTTCATTACCATCTTCTCTTCCATCTCTTTGAGTAGCTCTGGCCCAATGATGTTCTATCTACTAGGTTTTCCCAACTCACTAGTGTGTTTCATTTTCTACCATACAAGGCTTTAAACAAGCTCATATTCAACAATGCTTGATACCCATGGTTATAAACAAAGTCAACCAAATAAATATAGTCTTCCCACTTGGAAGGATTGTCCATTATGTACATTTTCATCATATCTTCAATTATTTGGCTGATCCTATATGTATGCCCATTTAAATCTGGATGATATGCTATGTTGAAATTGGATTTGTCCCAAATCCTTTAAACAACCCTTACCAAAAATTGGAAGTGAACATGGGATCTCTATCAAACATTATTTCCTTGGGCACACCATGTAGCCTGACAATTTATTTCATACAAATATATGCAATGTTGGTTGTCTTATGAATCATCTTGATTGGTAAAAAATGTCCAGCCTTTGTAAGCTTGTCCACCACTACCATGATGGAATTATGTTGCCTTGCTATTCTGGGAAGTTTGGTGATGAAATCTATATAAACTACTTCCCACTTCCATTTAGGAATGGAAAATGGATGTAGCAATTATGTTGAATGTATATGCTCAACCTTTACCTTTTTACATTCCATGCATCTAGCTATATAATCAACTACATATTTCTTCATTCTAGGCCAAAAATACTAGCCTCTTTTAACTAAAATCATATTTTGGTACCCTATATGTCCAACATATGCCACATTATACATCTCTTTGAGAAAAAAAATTCTCAATTCTTGAGAATTAGGAAAACAAAATTTGTTCATGTACAAGAGGATTCTATCATCTTTCATCCTATAGTCTTTAAATTTTAGTTGTACATTGCCATATTGTAAGCCTTCTTTAACTTACACATAATGATGCTATAATGATACAACTTCCAAAATTCTACTTTTTAAATATGAACTATACATACTAATGGTTGTAGCATGCATTTCATGCACCCTCCTATGTTGATTGCATCAACCACTTTATTATATTTTCCCTTGATGTGATTGATGTCAATGTCATATTCACTGAGAAATTATAACCATCTAATTTTTATGGCATTTAGTGTTTCCTACTCAAACAAATATTTCAGACCACTATGGTTTGTCCTCATTTCAAATTTTCTACCCATGTGATAATGCCTCCACATTTTCAGTGCATGATTCTGCAATCTCCAAGCCATGGGTAGCATAATTTCTTCCATGCTCTTTGTTTTTTCCTAGATTCATCGCAAATGACATGACCATTTTGGATAAGGACTACACCAAGTCCTTATTTACATGCATTTGTACAAATAACAAAATCCTCATCGGATCTAAAATCTTTAAAATAGTTGCACTAGTTAATTATCCTTTCAAGTGATGGAAACTCTCTTCACACTCGGTTGTCAATTCAAAATTTATTCCTTTTTTTTGCAATGAAATGATTGGATGTGAAATATTGAATAAACCTTCAATGAATCTCTTGTAGTAACCAACTAGACCCATAAATTATCTCACCTTTGAAATTTTCTTTGGTCTCGACAATCCTTTGATTGCCTCAATCTTCTTTGGATCCACTACTATGCCCTCCTTTGAGACAATGTCACCCAAATAGTGGATTTTCCTTTGATAGAAAGTGCACTTGCTAAACTTGGAATAAAATTTGTTCTCTCTAGACTCTCAACACATGTAGTACCAACCTCAAATGATTATTATGCCCCTCCTCTATCTTGGAGTAGATAAGAATATCATCCAAGAAGACAATAACAAACTTGTCTAGGTAATATTTGAACACTCCATTCATCATACACATAAAATTAGTCAACACAATTGTAAACCCAAATGGCACCACTACAAAATCATAATGGCCATACCTTGTCTAGAAGGCCATATTGTTTGTATATTCTTATCTGGTTCTCACCTAATCATAACCTGACCTCATTTCAATCTTGGAAAATATCCTTGTTTATTTTAGATGATAAAAAAGTTTTCCAATATTTGGTAGAGGATACTTTTTTCTTTTTGGTAACTTTGTTCAACTGTTTAAAGTCAATACAAACCTTAGATTTCCATCATTTCTCTTCATAAGTAGCATTGGGACACCCCAAGCTGAGACACTTGGGATTATGTACCCCTTCTTCAACTACTCTTCTAGTTACATCTGCAACTCTTTTAGTTTTGGTGTGCTCATTATATAGGGATTCTTGGACATCAGGGAATACCCAAGAATCAAGTTGATAGAGAATTCAATGTCTCTCTTTGGTGGAAATCCTGGTTATTCCCCAAACACATCTTCACACTCTTTCAAAACTACATAATATTCTATATTTGAAACTTTATCCTTGGCTAGCTCTTCCATATTTTTTGCATATATCTGGAACCCTTTTCTAAAACTTATTTTCAGTTGCAATGATGAAATATATTTGATGGATATAGGCCTTGGAATACCTTGAAATTTCCTTAAATTCCCTTCCTCATCAATCCATGTAAAGGCCTTGTTGTGGCAATCTAGGATATCATGATTCTTGTCCAAGAAATCTATACCAATCAAACAATTATGACCCAAGAGGTATGATGTAAAAATATGCCTTAGTGCTGACTTAATTTCATTTTCATTGGGAAATCCTTGATAAGCTCATTTCTCCTTCTCTTGGTTCCAGTGTCTAGCTGAACCAACTAAGACTTTTCATGCTTAGATATATTCAATTTAAATATCTCAACTATATTAGGAACTATATAGCTATGACTAGCTCCATAATCAATCAAAATAGCTATGGGATGATTATCAATCTTACCTTCTACCTCAATCATGTGGGATTGATACTCTACTTGTATGTTTTCCAAGGATGCATAAATCCTTGGCACTCTCCTGCATGTATCCTCCACTATAGAACCTTTTTGAATGTCATTCACAATCCTCATCCTATCTCCCTTGTGAGGATGATCTTTATACATGTGGTCTCTCTCACATCCCCAACACTTTATGGGCTACTATATTGGCCTCTTCCCCAAGGAATATGTCATATTAGGTTCACTTTGTTCTTGTGACCCTTGTTTATATAACTATGAGTTGTTCCTGAAGAAATGTGGCTTGAATCCTTTCTTCCTCTAATCAATCTTTCTTTTCTTCTTAACATCCTAGGATTTTGGAAAAGTTGGCCTTCCCTTGTTTTTATCATACAAATATTTGGCTTTCCTTGTGGCTTCCTTTAAAGTCTTAGGCTCATAAAAATAAATTTTATCCTTATAGAATGATGGCAGTCCACTCAAAAACATTTGAATTTTAACCTTCTCATCCTTGATGAATTCCACATACCTCAAAAGCTCCAGAAATTTATTTTCAAATTCCTCCATGGTCATGCTTCCTAATTTAAGTACAAAGAATTATTGCATCTTATTGTCATAATAGTGTTTCAACAACTATTACTACTAATTTTTTTTCTCGAACTTCTTCTAAGAAATTATATTCTCATCAATGACCTTGAACTACTTCAGTTGGTCCCACCACATGGAATATGTATGTGAAATATTTTTCTCTTGCTTCCAAATTTGATGAATAACTATGCATCTGAAATATTTTATTGTTCCCAACAACTATGCTTCAACATATTCACTTTTCCTATGATATCTATCAAATGTTGGTAGCTTGATATTCTTGAGCTCTCCTTTCAAAGTATCTAACTTGAGCCTTATCCTCTAATGTTTGATAGGAAATATACTTGGGTTGTTCTCTAATTTTGAAAATGCATGTGCTCTTATAGTTGAATTCCCAAGTTAATGATGATGTATACTATCACTTCTTGAGTGTCTAAATCCCCTATGATCATCCCTCCCATCATGAGATCTAGTTGTTGTTGGAATATTGGTTGTTGTCATTGATGTCAACTCTAGCCATTGGATTTTGGACCCCACAGTTGATCGAAGTAGATAGACATGAAGGAAATTGCACTTGATGATACAACACCCATG
The DNA here is from genome assembly GCA_000966675.3 of Picea glauca. NCBI lineage: Eukaryota > Viridiplantae > Streptophyta > Pinopsida > Pinales > Pinaceae > Picea > Picea glauca. The sequence goes on from JZKD02S1268037.1 coordinate 744,544, forward strand.
GATGGATAGTATAAGTCATGCCACCTCCGGTGCTACATGACACATCACGTGGATCCTCACGATTGAGGAGACATGAATTTTTGAAGATGATAAAGTGAATTGAAGAAGGAAGTACATGTCAGCCCTGAAGATAATTAAAGAAAAGAATTACAAAATAAGAAAGTGTCAGGTCGTCCCTAATGTTAAAAGGAAGTGACATAAAGGGTATAAATACATCTCATTAAACATTCATTTTCATCACACATAAGTTTTTTAATGAACAAGGAGATATAATACGAATTCTAGAAGATATATGAAGTAAAGAAGGTTGAATTTCAAGGGAGGATGAAGTCTCTTGGTGATGTGTTCTAAGCTAGTCATAAATAGGTGTTCCGAGTAAAATAGTCATAACTTATTCATAGAGAATCCAAATGAAGTGAGACCAATTGAATTGTAAAGAGTACGGGCTTTAGTTTCATGTGTACGAATTTTCGAATTGGATGTTAAATATTGAGCATGGGGAATTATGTACAAGTTCACGCTCCTGAATAAACCAAAAATGAATAAGGTCCACCATTTTCTCTATAACTCCTTTTCTAGGAGGATTCAAAGAGTGAAACTTGAAGGAGTTTCATAGAATAAATTGAGTAATATTATATATAGGATCAGAGTATTCCAAGAAGTGAATACTTGTATAAGTTGAAGAAGTCTCATGAAGCATTATCAGGTTCTATGTGATGGTTGGTTGATGGTGATAATTTAATGTAAATTTGTATTATCTCTAACATATTCCTGGGTGGAAGGAAGGCACAAGGATGGAGAGGTCAAACCTCTCTTGATATTGGAGGATTGTATCTTCCTTTTGGAGGTTTATCCCTCCCTTTATATTTGGAAGATGTAGCTTCCCTTAGAAGTCATTACTTCCATTGAACAATAACTATTGATCGTTTCTCATATATTGTGCATGGTGTATTGGTGTAACTCTTCTACTATTGTTCATTTCTCATTGGATATAATTGAATATATAATTTGTTTAAAGTATAAGTTGATTTTTTTTTAAATTGTACTCGATATTGATTCACCCCCTTCTCAGTATCAACAATTGGTATCAGAGCGGGTTACCTTCAGTACATTTTAACCACTGGAAGTAAGATCCTAAGAAAGGATGGAAGACAACATTCCAAATGGGATTCCACCATTTGATGGAAGCAATTTTCAATATTGGAGTAATAGAATGGAAACTTATTTGAAATATCTTGGGGAAGATGTTTGGTTGTCAGTTGCTTCAGGATACAATGATTGAAGAAACCAAATACTATAGCTCAGAAGGAAGAAAGAAGGAAAAACAAATTGGCAATAGATACCATCCTGGATGGATTGACAGATTCAATGAAATCCAAGGTGGAATCATGTGCATCAACAAAATATCTTTGGGACATGATACAAGACCTTTATGCAAGGGAAGAAGTAGAAGAAGAATAATAATAAGTTGAAGCAAATTACAACATCTCATATTTCAAAGAAGCAAATAGAGGTCAGTTCTTTTGCTTTAATTGTGAAGTAGTAGAACATGTTGACTTTGAATTTCCTTATCAAAGGATTGAAAGAGATGATACTGAAGAAGAAAATTCCAATTAATAAGAAGGAAATCATGAATCAAAATTGATTCAACAAGAAGATGAGAATCTTAAAAAATTGAAGCATGTTGAGATTGAAAATAGAAATCTCAAAACAACACATAGAAAACTAAGAATTGAATTGGGTAGTTGTGAAAAGACAATTGAAAGATTGAAGAAGCAATTAAAATACTTTGAGAAACTAAGAAAAGAAACCATTTCCTTGAAAACTCTACTCGAAGAAGCAAAAAGAATGGGATAAGGAATGTCCAAATGATGAAGAAAGACGAAGATTGTGAGAAACTTGAACAAGAAGTTGTATCATTGAGGAAGAGCTTAAGAAACTCTCAAGTGCCAAAAGACTTAACACATCTTGGATGCATGGGTGAAACTTCATACAAAGAATATCCAAATACCAACAATATGGTTGAAGAAATATCTACACAGACAGTTGATGAGAAGTGGACCAGGATACCAGAAGGAAGGAATGATTACAAAATAAATGAATATCCAAGAACACCTCCTACCTTCAGGAATCAAAGAATCTTCAATCAATATGAAGGAAACTATAGAAGAGTAGATCATGAACCCAAATGAAATACATCACAAAGAATATAACTTACTCCCAGGTATCAAAATTTATTTCTTGTTCATTGTTACACTACTACATTGGGCGCAAATTACGACGAAATATTATGACGGTTTAAAATTTCGTCGTATTTTTTTTTATTTTTTTGGACTAAATATAATTTTTTTTTGGGGCCCAACTGTTGGTTGCTCTAGCAACCAACATTCCAAGTTGGTCATTTTAACGACGAAAGTTAGTCGCTAGAGCGACCAACCACTAGTTAGTCACTATAGTGACCAACAATGGAACGTGTGAGAATCAAATGGTCATTTATGCCAAATCAATCCTATATATATCTCAGTTATGACAAATTTGCTATAGTTGCAACAATCATTTTCTACAGTTGCGAAAATCATTCGGGTGTTCTGATGCAATGGTGTTCTGATTTTTTATGAAATCTTGATTTCAATTCTCTTTCAAGAAGAGAAACATTGAATTGATCAAACTCTACATAGCTGAGATTTTGAAGGTCGGTACATAAAAAAATTCTGCGTGATTTAGTAATTTGGTGCTATTGAACTATTTTATGGTTTATTTTCATTCCTTAAATCAGATTTTATGGTTTATTTTAACTCCTTAGAAATATTTTATGGTTTATCAACTTTTGATAGAGTAAAAAGATTATTGATTCAACTACAATCACTCTAATTAGATTCAATCACTCTAATTTTGTTCTTATATTTCATGGAACTTCTTGAATATCTAAGTATCCTTGCCTTAGTAAATTTACATTTAGGGTTTCCTCCTTGAGTTGGAAAAGAACCAACTAGAAGTGAAGAGCAGTGGATTTTTTGTTGATATTGGGCATCAGTATTGTTGGGCTCTAAAGATTTCTAAAAACAGCCTTAGTTTAACATTAATTTATCAACCCGAGGATTCGTCTTTTATCTCAAAGAATATCGACAAAGTCTATGCAGATAGCTCGTGGAGGCTAAAATCATGTAGTGAAAGAAAATATGAGTTTATAAACAATCAAGTTCCTCAAACATTCATTAAAGGTTCTAGGAATTGAAATCTAAAGCTGTGCAATGGAAAGGAACTAATTAATCTATTGAAATCATTTTAAGAGCAGTAATTGAATCTAGATAAAGACTTGCAGAAATGACTATTATTATGAATCAAATTGCTGGAAAGAAAAAGACGAATTACTCTATCTATGGAAAGAAACAGAGACTGTAATCTAGTTGAAAAGAGACAACAATCATATTTCTATTGAAAGGAACAACAACTATATTCTAACGGAAAGGAATAGCAAATGTAAACTAAGTAAAAGGAAAAACAAATGTAAACTAAGTGAAAGGAACAACAAATGTAAACTAAGTGAAGGGAACAACAAATGTAAACTAAGTGAAAGGAACAACAAATGTAAACTAAGTGAAGGGAACAACAAACGTGAACTTATGAGGAACTGTCACGCATCAAATATTAGTAATAGGAATTGGAACAACAATCATCTAATGCTTCAGGGAATATCTATCTCTTGCAATTGACATGAAATCATCAACACACTTATGCATTCATTTAACTACTATAAAAGAGAATCGAATCACAAAACAAAAATTGAACTGATACAATTACAGGTCGAGCAGTACCTCCTTTAGCCTGGACCCTTGGTCCTTAGAAGAACTGCTATTTGAAATTCAATATATAGAAATGGTAAAACTGCTCGAAGCTTCTATTGATTTCATAGCTGGTAAAACATTTTACAAAAACTACTAACGCATAAAAATTCTAAGTTCTGAGTTCTTGGGTGCAATTCTTCTACCCCTTTTCAAGATCTATTTATCCCTTATATATTACAATAATATGGGTAAATTAAGCTATCCCGAGGATCGATAGATCCTCAAGATTTCTTTACTATTACAATATAAGCAACTCGATCATCTTCAAAACTGCCTTGCACCATAAAGTCTTCAACCTCCAATAGCTTTCACATCTTCAAGATTTCCTTTTCTATCTTGGGTTTGACACTATTTAACCAATCCTGTAATAAAACCATACAATTCCAATCATATTTAGGATCTATGTAATCTAACTTCAACAATAATGGTAAAGAGTATATTATTCATTTTCTATTCTATTTTCTCCTTAATAATAAAAAATTCAATCAAGATGATATCATGAAATGTGGGAAAAAGGAATATATTTATACCCTTTTGATAACCTAACATACTCCCCATATTACCTTCTTGCATGTCCTCATGAAAGTTGATATTTTACATGTAAAGCAGTAATGTTGTAAGGTGGAAAGGTTGGTTCACCAGGCCTTCTGAACCCATTGCTTCTTTTGAGTTCGCCAAAAGAAACATCCTCCCTTTTCTTGTTAATTTGATAATCTTTTTGGTAACTTTTTGGAGGGAACCAGATGATAGGGGGATTATATTTTCACCCAATCCAAGAAGGCCCTTCCTATTGGATCAATCTAGAATACCTCTTTATTCTGTAGGTAGTTGCAAAGAAATTCCTGTACCCAAAGGGTTCCCTACTCTTTACTTCATTGGAGGATGCATCCCATCTCAGTTTAGAAGCAGCAAGAGCTTCCTCTTTAAGCTCACTAAAATGAGTGATACTTGAATGTATAACCTGTAGATGGATAGAGGCTAAGGAGTCTACAACCCCCCCTCTTTTCATAAAGGTTTTATGTCGCATAATGGCTGGAAAGGACTTTGGAGGTTCTCCCCTAACCCAGAGATCTAGCCCAGCTTACCTCTTTAGGAAGGTTTCATGAGCTTTACCCCATCTAACTTGGTTCTAAGTAAATGACAGAAATTCATGAAACTATATGTCACCTATGAATGGGCCATGGTTATCTTCCCTTTTTTGTTTCAGAATGAAATTATGAAAGTACAATTCACACAAAAAGTATTGTACCTTTTCGTCCTACTCTCTGAAAAAAGAAATAAACTCAGGTACAGTGGAAAATGAAATAGGTTTTCCTGCTCTAATGGCCTTCACTCTTAATAACAGATATTGTTCCAACAAGAATAAAGTGTAATTGGTGGCAGGGGCTCTTCAATTAATATCATCAGAGTAGACATCACAGATTTCTTTGATTTGCTCCAAAGATTTTTCTAATTGGGTTTGCACCTTTTTTATTTTCCCTTTGGCTCTGGTGAGTGTAGCATAGCTCTCACCCTCTGTTTTTGTCATGTCCTTCATTTGTTTAACAATCTTTTGATATTCATCCCTAGTGACCATCTCATCTTGGTGTTGAGCCAATGCTCGCTGGGCTTGTCCCAGCTCTACCTTTAGTTGATCAATGGTGACAAACTATGCTTGAGACTGGGATTCTTGGTATTCTTCCATAGCACGCATCTCTTCCTTGGATTCATTTAATGCTTGTTGGACTTCTGTAAGATCTGCTTCCAGTCTGTCCACAATAGCACTCTATTTCTGGGACTGGAGTTCTTGGTGATTTTCCATAGTCAGTAAGTCATTTATGTTTTAAACCAGGGTTTGTTGAGACTACATCAATTCTTCCTCCAATCTCCTGATGGTAGCATTCTTCTCAAGGAGTTGAGATATTTCCTCTAATATCGGGGTGTCTGTCTGCACCTCAGCATCAATTGTTTCTGTAGCTGTCATATTTTCTTATGTTTCTAAAGGAATTGCTTCCTCATTCTGAGCTACTGTTTCTTCTACTACTATTTCTTTAGGGTCTATCTATATCCCTACAAAATTTGTATTGACTGCTTCTTTAGAAAGAGGGTTTCTTCCTTGCACTCTAGCCCTTTTATTCTTCTTTCTTCTGTGGGCCTTATCTGCTTGTTCTAGCTGTTTCCTCAATTCCTTAATAATTTACTTGAGTTTAACCACCTTCTGCTTTAATACTTCTGCCTTCTTAGCCTTTTTCTTCAACAATTTGTTTTCTTTTTTTAACTTTCTAATTTTCTTATGGCTCTTGGATGATTTTTGTTTATGAGAGGTCTCAAGATCTTCTTCATTCTGGCCAACAAATGGTTGTTCCTCTATTCATTCCAAATGTTATGTCTGTCTAAGAGGGCTTCTTGTTTCAAAATGAGGTTCTTCCTGTGCTCTGTCCTTAGGAAAAGACATTTCAATATCAGGAAAATCTTCAATTGGTTTTGAAGAGGAGGCTTGTTCTGGGCATTTTTCTGGATTATTTGTGCCACTGTCAATTGAGGTTCCCAAGCTTCCCAAAACATGGGCTATTTCTACCTCATAGCTCTTCATAAATTGTTGTGTCAGATTCTCTAATGTCGGATGGGTGTCTTCCTAATCATTCCTTTGTGATGTTTGTTCTACTTGCCCAGTTTCTTGAGCATTCTCGCATGGAGACTATTCTATAGAATTATGAAGTTCTTCAGGTTGTTTTGTTGTATCCTGAATTTATTCAGTTGTTTCCTGAATTCGTCTGCTTCTTATCCTTATCTGAATGATGGTTGTAGGGGAAGTTGTTTCTCTCTTCCTCTTTTTCGTTAATGTCTGTGTTTGTGAGGTTTGGCCCTCTGTGATTTGGGTAGGGTCAGCCTTAGCTTCGGTTTGAGGAGATGGGATTTATCTTTGGGCAGTAGTCTCGTCTGCCTGTCTATCTTCAATTTCCTATGGTGGTTCTTCATGGAATAATTCAGGCTACTCCAGTTGTAGAGGTCTATTGGCCTCAATGAGGTTATCCCAGGTCAATTGAGTTTGACTCAGTTCTTTATTTGTTATCGGTTTAACTAATTTGTGGTGACTGATAACAGTAACAGGTTCCTTGGATTTTTGTGTTCTTAAGGCAACCTCATGTAATATGGCATTCAAAAAGAAAGGTATATTAAGTACTAACCATTGTCTTAAAGCTACCAACAATTTGAGGTGGCGAGGTCAAATTATGTAATATCTTCCATCACAAGTGATGTACCATTGAATTATCCCTGCAAGTTCCTTCCATGGTTCTCTGAGGGTACTGGGATTGAGTCCCTTTCCCTTCTTATCCAATTCTTCCCCAAGGTATATGAAAGTTTCCACAACTTCCTTCAGTGTTGTGTATCTTCCTGTCCACTAAATGCCTGTGTTAGGGAGGCCTGTGACCTCTGCTAAGATTTCTGGGGTGACTGAGATTTGTATGCCTCGTACCATAGAGTTTCCTCCCTGCAGATTCTGAAAGAATTCAAGAGTGACATTCGTGTCATATCCTTGCAGATGGTTGAAGTACTCCATCCACCCCAGCTAGTGCAGGATGTCTCTTACTTTCTCTACAATATTTAGTAAAGTTGGCTCCCTACGAACACCTCTACCACCCATTTTTTGAGAAAATGTGGACGACTATCATTCCTGGTAGTAGACTTGGTTAGACCAGCTTGGAGGAAAAATTACTGAAAATGGAAAATATCAGAGACAACAAATGTTTATAAATGTGGTTATTTATTACAATCATTACTATCTTTATCGAGAAGCATGTTGAGCATCCACTCCCCTCATTAATATAAAGGTCAACCTCGACCGTCAATGTAGGGAAAAGTAATGAGCGTAGGTATTGATGGTGAGAAGTAATGATTGTATGGCTTCCACCAATGGGGATCAATGATTTATTTTCATACAACATATTTTAACGGTAATCATTAAACCTTAATCCTCTATTGTGGAATTGAAATATACCTATACTCAAAAGAATTCTTTAAGGATACATACGCCGAATAAATTAAATCTGTTCATTTAAATAATATCCCACATAGCATAATGTTGTTACTTTTCTGTTTCATTGAATACAACTGAAATGATAGCCTCGTTAATGAGTGAAGGAAATCTAGAGATACGCAAAAACTTGGCGTTTAAGGTAAATTTCCATACCATAGGTAGAGCCACTATTTCCAGCAGGCATCCATAGCCTCAACAAGGTTTCCTTTTAACCCTCGGATGAGCCTGTATCCTTGATACTTATTTGAATCGTCTTTTCCAAAAGGACCATTATATTGGTTTGGTAGCTAGATGGGGATAATGCTACTCACTAGATTGTAACTTAGGTGAACAAGCCAACTCATGATGAGACCCCTTGTCCTTTGACTAGAAAATGTCAAAGGCCATTGCCCTGGTGTGGTGGCCATAGTGGGAATGTCACTTAGGTTATTATCCTATGATTGTGGTAGGTTGGCTCGTGATGAGACCTGTTAGCAACAATTCTTGTCTTGGGCCCGAGAGAATCCAGAGCTACAGGTTGCATGAAGAACACCCAAGCGTATCACATAAAGCCCCATTTCAGGCTAAAAATCAAGTGAGCGAGCGAAATTAAGTTGTCAACGGCCCAGATTCATCTATAAAAGAAGATCGATGGTCGACGGGAAATCGCATTTAATGAAGTTGTGCCGAGGTTAGCACCATGGATAGTGCCCATATTATGTGCAAGGAAAGATAGCATCCGTCCATCCAGAAGACGCGTGGCATGGGATCTAGTTGCATCGGCATTTCGACATTCGAGGAGTCGAAGTGTGAAGGTTCCTTGTTGTCCTATGTCTCGAAACCCCAAACCCCGAAAGCACCAAAGGCGCCCAAAGTCGGGCCCACAGTATTACGGGGAAATCTCAGCCGTCCACCCGCAGGAGACACCTGGCGCGTGATTAGGTTCCTCGTCGTTTTTCCCATCGCGATTCCAAGGCTCAAGGTACAACATCGTCAGGAGATTTCAGAACCGTCAGATCTAGAGGGACGTGTGGCACCAAATTAAGCCGTCTCGACATTTCGCTCATCGCAATTTCAAGAAGCAGGGATCAACCCATTCCTATTCACGAACGCCGAAAACGCCTTTGAGAGTAAACACAGGGTCACAGCCTATGGTCATTGGGGAAAGAAAGAGCTACACAAAAGGGGCCAAAGGCGTCGGGTTTCAGGCACAGAGAGGCCCGTCACGACCTCCAGTTGCCATCAAGCCTGACCTCAATCCTAGTCTGCGCTTGGAGTAAATGAAGACAAGAAGGGGTGGTTGAAACCTCTCCTCATTCATTAAGTGTGAGGTATGGAGGGTCTGGAAAGCGGTCTGCTCGAGGGGATCCTGTGTACCCATTTTTCCAGAGAAGTCATGCTAAGTTCTCAACTAGCTGGAGGAGGTCTGCACACGTTAGCTCAGTTTTTAATGGTTCATCTACTCCCCTTACAGGAGCCATGCGTAGTTAAAGTGGCGTTTGAAGAAGGATATCAGTATGAGTTTGACTGAAGGGACACCGAGCCTTGGGTGGCTGGGCATGCCTCTATTAGGCGAATTTCTCTGAGTATATAAACTCAGTCTTTTTATTTTGTAAAGTATCGATGGTTGAGCAAGGCTCCCAATTGTAAAGTTTTGATGCAGCGCTGGTCGCTCTGGTTAATGTATAAGGCATTAGAGACTTCTTACTTTATGGATGTCAGCCTCTTTTCCATCTCTTTGTTTACTATGTTAGAACAACTCGAAATTGGAGGATCCAGTCAAGTTGTAGCTGTTATAGGATGATGTAGGTTGGATCACTGTAACAGTTGCATTGTTTCTAACCAGTTCTTGTGATTTTCTTAGTGCTGAATGACTTGGAATTGGAGGATCCAGTCGAGTCACCCCTCAGCTCCTTGAAACTCTAGATCAATAGGAACTTGGCTTCTGAGTTTTTCTTCCTCAAGCTTCTGAAGGCTTGTTTCCCGGGGCAGTCTTACTCACCCTTCTCACAAGTCTTCCATCTACAACCCCTTACTCAATTTACTTACATAAGTTGTATAAAGACCTCCCTTGCTTTCTACATACCAGACCCTGGTTCCTATGTCAATGTTTCTTTCCTGGGTCTCTTTCCATTCTACCACCCCCATTTATTAAATTGTGACATAAAAACTGATGGGCGTCGGGCTCTGCTCCTGCAAGCAATCCAGGAGTAACTTCTGACACTAACATTTATGGCACTGTTTCCGGGGATGAAGTTGAAAATTTTCCCCAGGATTGAATGACAACGATTAACTGATTCTGAAGGTGCATCAGATATCATAATTATCAAGATTGCTACTGTGCACCTGGTGAATCTATTGTGGCGACTCCATTATTTCCACTTCACTATTTTAGCTGTGGATATTATTGGCACACTTGAAAGATAACCCAAAGGATCTTTCTCGAGAAGGTTACAGTGGTTTCTTTATCAGCCTGAGAAGCTTCCTGGGGTAACGACAACGTTAAGATCTGGCCTTTGATGGTGAACAAGGACCAGGCACATTTGAATTTGTGCATCTTTCACCTGGCGACTCCATGATTCGAGGATCGATTGGCGACTCCGCTGGTTTGATATGGAGAAAATTCTGGCTCAAAGGTTTGCTTTCTATGACTTTTCTCAGATAGTTGGTTTTCCTAATGCACTTCCTAATAGAGACATATGGGAAAATTTCCTCCCTGAATTTCACGCAAAGAGTTGGGACGTACCAACTGAGCATTTACTGGACTTTCATGAGGTTATTCATAAACTTAATATCATGCATGATGATGTCCAGATTAATCTCTTTAGGTATTCATTGAAGGGAGCTACTCTTGAATGGTGTCGGTCTCTTCCCACTGCAAGCATCCGCTCTTTAACAGGTTTTCATACAGCTTTCAATTCATTTTGTAAAGATTATTTTCTAGCTGATTGTTTGTATGAAAACTGTTGTGACGAGTTTTCTTCGCTTCATGAAGCCTCTGCTGGCCCTGAAGACTAGGTCCATGATTAAGATTTTACTGTGGAGGAAAGCATTTGCCAGGAAAATATAGGGGTGTTGAATGATATTAATTGTGTTAGCCCTAGAACGGAAGCATCTGACATTATATCAGATGCCTCTATTTTTTTAGATATTCATAACGATCAACATGCCTCTTGTGGAAATTGTAAGTTTATAGAGAAAATGTGGTCCATGGTAGATGACTCACCTGGATATCGGGTTGAAGTAGATGTTCCTAGCATCTCTGCTCATGATGATGAAGACCCTCTCTTTTTAAAAGAGGGGTTAGTTGTGGAAGAGGATTCTTCTCTTTTCCTCCAGGGTGTTTCTCACTATATATTTTTACCTGGGATTAAAGAGAAAAAGATTATGTATGAGCAGCCAGAACCAGTAAGTCCCACTATCCCTAAAACAAAATTTTTTTATGGGATCATTGTTCTGGAGGAGGATCATATCAATGAAGGACACCCCCTTTTTGATGTATATTATACTGATGATTAGCAACAAGATTATCCTTGATTTGATCACTATAAAGATACTGAAGATCCAGTCAGCAAGAAGAACCACCCCATGGTCCCTATTTATGATGAATATGAATCAGACCTGGGGGAGAGCCAAGAAGAAGAGCAGAAAGAACCATTGGAATAGGTGACTTCATGCCTAGAGCCCACCTATTCACCTATGCAAACTCATGAATTTCAGCCCCGTAGGAGTAGCTTTGGAGCAGAGCAGGCCTGTTGCTACCCTTTTCACAGGGTTTGCCACTCATTCTATGATCCTGTCAGCGAGTACATGGAGTGGCATGTCCTTTATGCATTGGAGTCGCCCTATTCCATATCAACTTCACCCTGTGAGGAGAAGTTGAAGAGTGTAGTCGTTCTGCTGTCATGGTTACACCATCTGCTGGTGATCATCGACAGAAAGAAAGAGCTTCCCTTCAGGAAGTTACTTGATTGGATATGGTGGAAGTCTACTTTCACCTAGCCCCATGTAAAGTGTTGTATTAGTTTAGGATTGTATATAAATAAGCTCCTTTGACCATGTATCTTTATTTTGTTGCTTTTATTTTTCGACCTGTATTTTCAGCAGCGGGATGTTTTGAGCCTGACTCCATAGCCCAACAGCAAGGCACTGAAGCTGCAGAATGAGTTCTTAGAGCATCACAGGGACGACTCTATCCCCCATGGAGCCTAATGTTAGCAACAATTCTTGTCTTGGGCCCGAGAGCATCCAGAGATATAGGTTTCACGAAGAACGCCCAAGCGTAGCACATAAAGCCCCATTTCAAGCTAAAAATCAAGCGAGTGGGTGAAAGTACGTTTTCAACAACCCAGATTGATCTATAAAAGCAGATCGACGGTCGGTGGGAAATCGCGGTTAACGAAGTTGCACCGAGGTTAGCGCAATGGATAGCGCCCATATTATGTGTAGGGAAATATAACAATCATCCATCCAGAATATGCGTGGTGCGGGATCTAGTCGCATCGGCGTTTCGGCATTCAAGGATTCGAAGGGTGAAGGTTCCTTGTTGTCCTATGTCTCGAAACCCCGAACCCCGAAAGCACCAAAGGTGCCCAAATTTGGGCCCGTAGTATTACGTGGCAATCTCAGTCGTCCACCCGTAGGAGACACCTAACGCACGAATAGGTTCCTCATCGTTTCGCCCATCACGATTCCAAGGCTCAAGGTACAGCATCGTCGGGAGATTTCAGAACCGTCACATCTAGAGGGATGCGTGGCGCCAGATTAAGTCGTCTCATCATTTCGCTCATCGAAATTTCAAGAAGGAGGGATCAGCCCCTTCCTATTCGCGAATGCCGAAAGCGCCTTTGAGAGTAAACATAGGGTCACAGCCTGTGGTCACTAGGGAAAGAAAGAGTTGTGCAAAAGGGGCCAAAGGTATCAGGTTTTAGTCACAGAGAGGCCTATCACGACCTTCAGTTTCCATCGGGCCTGACCTCGATCCTGGTCTGTGCTTGGAGTAAATGAAGACAAAAAGGGGTGGTTGAAACCTCTCCTAATTCATTAAGCATGAGGTATGGAGGGTCTAGCAAGCGGTCTGCTCGAGGGTATCCTGTGTACCCAGTTTTCCAGAGAAGTCATGTTAAATTCTCAACTAGCCAGAGGAGGTCTGCACACGCTAGCTCAGTTTTTAATGGTTCAGCTACTCCCCTTACAAGAGCCATGCACAGTTAAAGTGGCATTTGAAGAAGGATATCAATATGAATTTGACTGAAGGGACACCAAGCCTTGGGTGGCTGGGCATGCCTCTGTTAGGCGAATTTCTCTGAGTATATAAACTCAGTCTTTGTATTTTGTAAAGTATTGATGGTTGAGAAAGGCTCCCGATTGTAAAGTTTCGATGCAACGTTGGTCACTCTGGTTAATGTATAAGGAATTGGAGACTTCTTACTTTATGGGTGTCAGCCTCTTTTCCATCTCTTCGTTTACTATGTTAGAACAGCTCGGAATTGGAGGATCCATTCAAGTTGTAGCTATTATAGGATGATGTGGGTTGGATCACTATAACAATTGCATTGTTTCTAATCGGTTCCTATGATTTTCTTAGCGCTGAACGACTTGGAATTGGAGGATCTAGTCGAGTCACCCCTCAGCTCCTTGAAACTCTGGACCAAGAGGATCTTGGCTTCTAAGTTTTTCTTTCTCAAGCTTCCAAAGGCCTGTTGCCCAAGGCAGTCTTGCTCACCCTTCTCACAATTCTTCCATCTACCACCCCTTAATTATTTTACTGACAAAAGTTGGATCAAGACCGCCCTTGCTTTCTACATACCAGACACTGGTTCTTGTGTCAATGCTTCTTTCCTGGGTCTCTCTCCATTCGACCACCCCCATTTATTAAATCGTGACATAAAAATTGATGGGCGTCGGGCTCTACTCCTACAATCAATACAGGAGTGACTTCTGACACTAACAATACCCCCCATTCTTTTTGAAAAAAATATTATATATATATTTAAGTTTTAAGTTTTTCCTGAAAAAGACCATTATCCTAGTTTGGTATCCAAATGATGATAATGCCACTCACTAGAGTGTAACTCAAGTGAGAAAGTCATCTCATGATGAGACCTCTTGTCCTTTGACAAAAGGAAATGTCAAAGTCCATTGCCCTGGTGTGGTATCCATAGTGGGAATGTCACTTAGGTTAGTATCTAATGATCATGGTAGGTTGGCTCGTGATGAGACCCCCTATTCTTTGTGGGAAAAGAAAGAAATTTTATTGATTTTTTTTTTTTTTTTTGGAAGTGTATGAAGGGAGGCCCATCTACTCAAGAGTAAGGAATGGTGTAAAGAAGTGTAAGGATGCCAAGTAAAAGTGTGCCACAAACTCCTTATTAATTATAAATGCGAGATATCATTTAAGTGTATTTGTATGTATAAGGGAAAAGAAACGAATTATGGTGGTTACAGGTTATGAACAAGGTTTAAGATATTTCGAAGAAAGTGATCCAAAAAAAAAACAATTTGATAAGGTATGGGAGATAGTCTACAAAATAATGATAGATCGTTAGAAATAATACTAGTGAAAATTATTTGGTGAAAGTTGTACCCAAAAGGAAAGGTTTAGCATTTTATCAACAATGTAGGGAAGGAACGGCAAAATGAACAACAGGTGTGGAAAAGGAATAGTGGGTGCAACAAAGGATCAATAATTGTTTCGTTCAAAGGGATAGCAGGCACGCAAAAGGACAACAATTGTTCCATTCAAAGGAATTAGTAGGCGTGCAAAAGGAACAACAATTGTTCCATTCAAAGGAATAGTAGGTGTGCAAAAGGAACAACAATTGTTTCGTTCAAAGGAACAACAGGCGTGCAAAAGGAACACCAATTGTTTCGTTCAAAGGAATCAGCAGACGCTCAAAAGGAACAACAACTGTTCCATTCAAAGGAACAACAGGCGCACAAAAGGAACAACAATTGTTCTGTTCAAAGAAACAGCAGGCGTGCAAAAGGAAAAACAATTGTTCTGTTTTTAACCATATGAATAGGTAACTTTTAGAAACCTGGCAATGTATTTTGCTTGAATTCAAGGTTGTTTCCTCATCAACTAAATTCATTTATGAGTTGGTTTATTTCAAAATTAAGTAATGGATGGTTTGTTAATGTTATGAATTTCATTATAGTTGCCCAATTGTTGTTGTTGAATCATGACACATTCATTTCTCTATGAAAGACAAGGTTTGGGTGATGAGATGAAGCGGGAGTTTGGAACAAAAAAGAGTGCTAATTGAGTTCATTACAGTTATCCTCCCTAGTTTTGAATTTCTCGAATGACTGTCGAAAATAATAATAAAAAACTAAATAAAATCTACATAAAAAAAAATTATATACAATATGTACAGTGTCAACAGAATTCAACATTTATGGAGTTGGGGTGGCTGGATTAACTTCCCAGCCAACCAAAATTTGAACGGTAGGATCCTTACTTACCTCTTGGTAGAAAGATTATTTTGAGGGCAGCTAATGATAGAGTCGTAGCCGGTGTCCATTGACCCGAAATAGAGATCCGGACCCATCGATGGTGCTTAATGTGATTGTGCCATTATCATGGACTTCATTGATTTTGTATGGTCCTAGCCACCATGTCTGTAATTTTCCCAGAAAATCCTGTAATCTGGAATCATAGAGGAGCGCCCAGTCACCTTTTTTAAAATGATTTTTTTTTATATGCTTGTCATGCCCAGTCATTCTCTGTTGCTGAATATATAGTCGTGTGCTTTATAGCAGACATGCGTGCTTCATCCAATTCATTGAGTTTTTGAAGGTGTTGTTTATGTGCTTTTGTAAGATCCAGTCTGATTTCTTGGGCCATACTTAGAGTCTTGATTTCAAACTCGATTGGGAAGATGGGTTATTTTCCATAGAATAAATGATAAGGAGAGTAGTCGGTGGTATTATGCCATGTTGTGCGGTAAGCCCGTAAGGAATTTGGGAGCTCAGAAGCCCAATTTTGTCTGTTTGTTGAGACAGTCTTTGTCGGGATTGCATCCAGGACTTTATTGGTGCTTTCCACTTGCCCATTTACTTGTGGATGGTATGGAGAAGTAATTATGTGTTTGATATGATAATTATTCAGGGTGGTGGTGATTCTATGAGTTGTAAATTGTGACCCCCCATCAGTAATTACCTCTCTTGGTAGTCCATAGCGTACGAATAATTTGAAAAGAAATTTGATGACTACTTCTTCTGTTGCATTTGGTAAGGATTCTGCCTCTACCCATTTAGTCATGTAGTCTGTTGTGAATATAATATAGGCCTTCTGATTTGAATTTGGATTGAAGGGGACAAAGAAGTCTAGTGCCCGTCTCTCAAATGGTTCCACAACTACTTGTGATTTCAAAGGAATTTCATCAACCTGACCTGGTTTCCCCATCCATTGACAACTATCGCAGGTCTGGACATATTTCTTCATGTATCTAAATATTGAGGGCCAATAATATCCCATCTACAGAATTTTGTGTCCAGTCCTATGATCTACAAAATTCCCACCACAGGGCTCATCATGTCCAACCTTTAGTATGTCGTAGATTTTGTCATCTCGTATGCATCTGTGGATCTGGAGATCAACTCCTATATGGAAGAGATATCTGTTGATCCAGGCAAATCGTGCACTATGTTGGACGATCATTTTTCTTTCCCTTGATGAAATATGTGTCGGTAATATTCCCGCATCCAGGTAATTTTCCACGCCATCATACCAAGGTGTCTTTGTAGTAACGACAAATAGATGCTCATCTGGAAATTGATCTTTGACTATTAAGGAGTCGTCTGTTTTGGGTATGCGGGATAGGAAGTCCGTGACGAGGTTTTCTCTCCCGGGTCGATCTTTGATGGTGATATCAAATTCTTGTAATAATAACAACCATCAAGTGACCTGTCCATTAGTAATTGGTTTATTAGCCAGATATCTAATAGCAGAATGATCAATATACAGAATGACCGAATAGCCTGTTATATAATGAAGAAATTTATT
Source organism: Picea glauca (assembly GCA_000966675.3). Lineage (NCBI taxonomy): Eukaryota > Viridiplantae > Streptophyta > Pinopsida > Pinales > Pinaceae > Picea > Picea glauca. The sequence goes on from JZKD02S1268037.1 coordinate 761,396, forward strand.
GATGGCATGTATAACAGCTAAAAACATTTTCTCTGTTACTGTATAATTAAGTTCAGTTGGATTAATATTCTTTCTAATAAAATAAATGGCGTCGGGTTTCTTATCCTCCTCTTGTCTGAGGACAACGCCTATGGAAATATCTGATGCATCAGTGGAGATGTGAAATGGTATTTTCCAATTTGTCCCCCTCAACACCAGTGTTGTCGAGATCAACTTCTTGATTCCTGCAAATTCCACATCACACTTGTCATACCACTGAAATTATACATTACCAGTCAAAGCATGTAAAGGTGCAGCGGTTCTTGCAAAAATTTCCATAAATATATGATAGTATCCTGAAGCGCCAAGGAAACTATGTACCTCAGTTTGTGTGTGTGGTGTAAGTAGATTAAGGATTACCTTTATTTTTTTTGGATCTACCCTAATTCCATCTGCAGAGATATAATTCCCTAGTACCACACCTTTTGTCATCATCATGTGACACTTTTCATGGATTAAACATAACCTGGTCGCAATGCACCACTCTAGTATTTTCTCCAGGTTATTCAGTGCTTGATCAAAGTCATCTCCATAAGGATTGAAATCATCCATATAGACTTCAAGTCCTTCGCTTATCATATCATTGAATATGCTCATAATGGCCCTTTGAAAAGTGGTTGGAGTGTTAAAAATTCCAAAGGGTAATACTTTGTATGCAAAAGTGCCCTAGGGGCATGTGAATGCAATTTTATCTTGATCTTCTGGGGCAATCTAAATCTGATTGTACCCACTAAAACCGTCTAGGAAAGAAAAGAATTTCTTTCCTGCCAAAGTATCCAGGACATGGTCAATGAAAGGCAAAGGGAAGTGGTCTTTTTGAGTGGCTTTGTTAAGTTCCTTGTAGTCAACACAAATGCACCATTTCCCATTTTTCTTTGGGACAATCACTAGTGGGGAAACCCAATGACTATCTGAGATGGGATATATAAAATCTACATCCAATATCTTTTTTAATTCTTCTTTAACAATATCCCTAAGGTGATGATTCAATCTTCTCTGTGGTTGTCGGATAGGCCGGGCATCTTTTTCAACATAAATGTGGTGTGTGCAGAGTTGCGAATCAATACCTTTAATATCATAATATCCCCATGAAAAAGCTTACTGGTATTTGGAGAGGACTTGAATTAGCTTCTACTATTGTTGTTCATCTAAATTGGCATTAATGTTTAGAGACCCCCCTAGTGAAATATCGATGGGCTTTCTTTTATGAACGACTGTAGTTGGAATTTTTTGTTCCATTAAATCTTCCAACAGGTCTCCCTGTGCTTCACAATATAGAACAGCTTGGAGCATCTGACAGGTCGGGTTGTTCATGGTGGCTAGATTATTGATAAACCCACTGATTATTTCATCCTCTAGCTAGTTTTTAAGTCTAAGGGCTTCTTCTTGCATAAGAGGGGCTCGTAAATCCTTCTCTGGGTATCGTGGTGGTGGAAATTGTGGATATATGAAAGTTGGACTTGGTTTAGCAGGAGAATATAAAGTGAGGTTCTTTGTGATACCCCCTCTAGTGATTGTCATATTACATGCTCGACATCCTATGTACACATCTTCTATTACAAGCCATGGCCTGCCCAATATCAATGGATGCCCTTCAAGTCCACTTCTTGGGTTGATGATGAGGAATTCCGCTGGATATTCCCAAGAATCGACAGAGATGGCTCTATCATGTAATGTGCCAACTGGTCGAACTACTGATTGATCTGCTAACTGCAACATTATTGTGGTGGGTTTGAAGGAGTTAAAACCCAGGGTATTGTAGGTTTCCATAGTCAGGATGTTGATGGTTTCTCCCAAATCAACTAGTGTATTGGGAAATGAACATCCCTGGATCTAAACTATCACTATGGGATTCCCGGGATCTTCATATTTAACCAGTTCTTGTCTACCTAAAATTAGATCAGACAAGGCTCCTACCATGTGGACTGCTGATGATGGATTTTTAATTTTTCTGACGGTCTTTCTCCCACATAGCTCCTTGATCATTTTTGTGTAGATTGGGATGTCCTGAAGAGCTTGCAGGAGTGGAATCTTGATCTATAAATTCTTGAGTTCCCCTACAATGTCAAAGTTGGGATATACGGTTGGTTTTTCTATCATCAATATTTATAGGAATGGAGGGGAGGGCATTGCATCCTTATTAGGATCTTTTGATTCGACTGTGTTCCCCCCCTTCTCAATTTCTTCTGTTAGTATCACAGTCGAAGGTGTTAATGCTGGTTGTTTTTCACTCTCCTGCTCTCGAAAAACGTTATTTTCTTCAAGAGAGATTATTCATCCCGATCTCAACTGTAGTTCGCTACACCCTACTGAGATGGTCTCTCCTTCTCCATTCTCCATAATTTGGACGAGATGAGTCGGTCTGTTATTTGGATTTGGGTGAGGTTGGGCTGGTAGTTGAGGGTGCAATTGGGATTGTGGGTTTTGGGGAAATTAGAGTAGTGCTTGTAACGTAGGATGAGTTTGAGGGGCCATCCCCATGGGTTAGTTGTTTATCCCCACGGGGCCCTGCTAATTCTGATTCCAATTTGGGTTTTGGGTAGTCACATTGAGCCACTATGAAGGGTAGATGTTGTTATTTGAGTTTTTCCAGGATGAGGTGAGATATTGTGATTCTGCCAAGCAGGATTTGTAGCGGGATGGTTTTTCCAAGTGGGATTTGTAGGTGGGTATTGTTGGGGATACCAGTTCTGATTAGTAAACGGTTGACCCTGCCATGTGCTACCAGGAGCTTGTTGCTGATTATACTATCCAAAGAAGAAAGAGGAAGGGTCCTGCAGTGTATTTGGAGGTCGGTTATGCCATTGACGATGCTGAGCCATCAGATATAATGGCTCTGTTTCTTCTTCTTCTTCTCTAAAAACAACTTTCAGTCTAGGAAGTGATGGGCATTGTTCCATGTCATGATCCTTGGTGCAGATAGTGAAAACCCAGACCACGTCCAAATGGAAATCCCTTGGACCATGTTTTCTTCTGCACCTATGGAAAAATATGTCCAACGTTTGTTCTGCTTCTATTTTTTTCTGTTTGGCTTGCAACACATTCAATTGTGTTTTCAGAGTGCTTAGAATATTTGTTTTGAAATTTTCTAAGAGATTACCAACTGTAGCTCATGTAACACCCCCACTGGTAATATTGTTATTTCTGGTGAGGGGGGTACACATCCCTCATCTGGTCCGTGAACTTCCTCTTGAGCACCTGATGCACAATAGGACGATGTCATCATAAGTTTCTTGATAGATGTCACTCTTCCCCATTAAATTCAACATTTCTACCCATTCATATTTCATACCTTTAATAAGAGTTTCCTTAAGTACTTCACCTAGTAACGTGCCATAGGGTGATCTTTGTAAATTATATTGAAATCTCTCGACATATTCTTTTAATGATTTATTTTCTTTTGCAGTCATTTGAAAGATTTCATCTTTTAAGTCTCTAGTTCTACAATAATCCTAATATTTTGTCAAGAAGGCCTATTTCATATCATCCCATGAGTTTATAGTTACTCCCGCTAATCCCATGAACTAGCATAGAGCTGCTCCTTTCAAAGTGGAGGGGAACAATTTTCAATTTTTGGGGTTCAAAGGTGTAATCATACCCTCTACATAGGACATCAAATTCAAATAAGAATGCGTCCATGTCTTTTGAGATTAATCCATGAAAGGTTGGCAGGTTTTGTAGGGGAATTGCCTTCATGGGGGCATTGGAGATTAGATCAAATATCAGATATTCCAAAGTGGAAGTCTGGGGACGTTGTGGATTTGGTTGTTCCATTTGATTGAAAATATGCCAGAAATCTTCAGGGATTTCTTGACCTGGATATTTTATTTGAATTGATTGGTTATGTGATCCTCTAGGGGATTTGATTGCACTCCCCCTATCTGGGATTTTGGGTATGCCTTCTTCTTTGACATGAGATTTAGGATCGGGTGGTGGGTCTATCTTAGCTATCCCACTGGTTTCTCCTTCTCCTTCCTCCAAATTACAAGAGTTTCCCTATTCTAAAGGGTTGAGGGATGGAAGATCTGTGCTCTGAAAGCTTTGCTAAGTCCCTTCAGTTTTTCTATGAATCTCGACGTGGGCTGCAATTGGTGAAACTACCACCTGAGGGATTCGGGTAGATCCTTTCCTAGGTCCAACTGAAGCTTGAGATTCTTCTTTTCGGATGATGTTGTCTATGAAAGTGCTTCTTCCAGGGAGCATCGAGCCCTAGACTTTGGTAATTTTTGGTGGGGGTTTTGGTTTTTCAAGATCTTTCTTCTTAGTCATACACACTTCAAACAAAAAAAGGAAAACCAAGAAAGAAAAAAAATCACCTATGCAACCTCTTAATGCATCAGCTAGAGGTAGGCGTTGGTATAAGCATCTTGCTTATTGCCTGCGTAGGTTCTTACCTTTCGTCTTCAATACCTCATCCTCTAGAGGAACAATCTATGCTACCTTTGACATTCTTCCCTGACAATGGCGCCAAAATGTTGGGCTCTAAAGATGTCTAAAAACAACCTTATTTTAACATTAATTTATCAACCCGAGGATTCATATTTTATCTCAAAGAATATCGACAAAGTCTATGCAGATAGCTCGTAGAGGCTAAAATCATGTAGTGAAAGAAAATATGAGTTTATCAACAATCAAGTTCCTCAAACATTCATTAAAGGTTCTAGGAATTGAAATCTAAAGCTGTACAATGGAAAGGAACTAATTAATCTATTGAAATCATTTTAAGAGCAGTAATTGAATCTAGAAAAAGACTTGCATAAATGACTATTATTATGAATCAAATTGCTGGAAAGAAAAAGACGAATTACTCTATCTATGGAAATAAACTAAGACTGTAATCTAGTCGTAAAGAGACAACAATCGTATTTCTATTGAAAGGAACAACAACTATATTCTAACGAAAAGGAATAGCAAATGTAAACTAAGTAAAAGGAGCACAAATGTAAACTAAGTGAAAGGAACAACAAATGTAAACTAAGTGAAGGGAACAAAAAATGTATACTAAGTGAAAGGAACAACAAATGTAAACTAAGTGAAGGGAACAACAAATATGAACTTATGAGGAAGTGTCATGCATCAAATCTCAGTAATAGGAATTGGAAAAACAATCATTTAATGCTTCAGGGAATATCTATCTCTTGCAATTGACATGAAATAATCAACACACTTATGCATTCATTTAACTACTGTAAAAGAGAATCGAATCGCAAAACAGAAATTGAACTGATACAATTACAGGTCAAACAGTAGCTCCTTTAGACTCGTCCCTTGGTCCTTAGAATCAATGCTATTTGAAATTCAGTATATAGAAATGGTAAGACCGCTCGAAGCTTCTATTGATTTAATAACTGGTACAACATTTTACAAAAACTGCTAACGCATAGAAATTCTAAGTTCTGAGTTCTTGGGTTGATCCAGGTGGATATCATGGGCCACCCACCTTTTCCAAATGGCTCAAAACAGTTTTCTAGCCATTTTGGCAATTTACTATTTTTAGCAAGTTTTAACTTCCGGGGCCATTTTGAGGGCCTAAATGAAGTTTTTTCAAGTTAGAGGTTCTCAATGATAGTCGAAGGCATGATTGATCCCCCAAAATGAATCTCCTTAATGATACCTTTTCAATGAGCTATCACACGCCTAAAACGGAGATCGTATGCAAAAGTTACGACCCCCGGAAGTTGATGCACCAACTTACCCAAACGGGGCCCACATGACTTTTGGCGCTCCATCTCCTAGGGTTAGGTTTTTGGATGTCTAGGAATTTTGGGATTCCCGATTATTGTAAAAAGGCCTCCAGAGCCTCATTGTAACCATCTTCTTGCGAATGTGAGTAGCCATCACATCTCTTCTCAGAGATAAGTTGCCACCATTCTAGCGAGTCTTTCACTCTGTATTTTTACAGTCTCTGTAGATTTCTTTTATTAATAGAAATCGTGTATTACTATATATCTATGTTTATGGTTTCATCTCTGATACATTTCTGTTATATTATTGAATATCCGTGATATCTCTGTGCATTTCCTTATTATATCTCCGCTCTCATTTCGTGCCGAAAATAATCTGGATAGGTGGTATCAGAGCAGGCTGATCTTGTTCATTTTTTTCAATGCATGTCCCCGACGAGGTCCAAGTATAGCAAGTTGGGTCTCGATCTTGTCTCTCTTGAGGACAATCACTCTCACACACCCAAGAAACCCTTAATGGCGGAAGAAAAGAAAAACGATGGAGCAGACGATCCTATCAGTCTGTTGCTTGAGCAAGCTCTCACGCGACAGAGGGACGAAA
>JZKD02S1268037.1:802756-830635 GCA_000966675.3 Picea glauca
ATCATTTAAAAACATAAAACACAACATACACATAACACTCAAGCACAACATTAACACAGTAAATAAGAATAGTTACAAGAAAACTTATCTTTATGAACGATTACACAACTAGATTTAGACGTCAAACATTCCACCCAACCATAGGTATTGGTGCACTATTCCTCTCTACAATAGGCCACCCCATAACTGTGGCTATGAATCCACAAGGATGAATGAATTTTCCACTCAAATAATCGAATACCCAATAAATTCCACAGTGGTGTGACTCCTACAACAGTTCCAAACACCCAGGCCTCTTTCTCATCAGTCTACACAACCCAACAGATATGATTTTCTTCTCTACACCACAGCCCCTTAGACAATCCTCATCCCCTCTAAGGCTTTAGAATAGTGCGACCAAGAATCTCCAAGTTGGGGCCTGTAGGAAATCCAACTGTAAATGGAGTCCTTGCAATATCATTTTCACATGTTATTGAGTAATTTTTCAACAAGAACTCCTCACAGGCATAACAACCTAGTTATCAATGTAAATCCCAACTCCCTCTAATGGTTGTTTTCAAAAAAAGTATGGATTCCTTTTATTTTCTAGCACGAAATTTATTTTTCTTTATTCTTGTATCCCCAAAATCACCTCTCCTCTCTCTATCTAAATTTCCCTTCTATTTTTCTCCCATGCATGTTTGACTCTCACAATTCCCCGAAATAATTGTACTCAACCCATATTGTCATAACTACATGAGATGACTCTTTCCCACCAACCTCTTACATGCATTCAATGATACAATTATATTCATGAGTGCAACACCTTGTTTCCCCCCATAACTACAATTATGTTAAGACTTCATGTAGTGTGATTATGAATCATGTAATTATGTTGTTGATTAATGGAAAACATCAGACAACTAGTTGAGAAGAAAAATTTCTTGAGTATTAGCCATGATATCACAAGTAGGAATTGGTGAGGTGGAATGGATAAGATTCAATGAAGAAAATAATAATCTCGATCAACAATATAGCCTATACTTGAAAGACATGAATACACACCTACCAACGTACTTAAACCTACATAGAACCATGTGATCAATTAAGGAGAGCAGGATTGGTGGTTGAAGAACTTATGACTCCTGACATATTTAGTTTTCGGAAGAGGAAATAGTAAATTGAAAATTTATAGAAGGGTGCACTAGAATTCCCCTTCAAATTCAATCCCCTTAATGGAGGTTGGATTTGAAAGTTGTCACGAGAATCCCAAGGAATGTCTGGAAGAAGAGACCAAACATGGAAAAACATCACTAGGATTTCACAAAGAACACAATTCACGACAGAATAGATGAACAAACATGGAGGAAATAAAGGAAAGTTCCAGTTCTTGTGTGGGAGGAAGGAGAACATGCCCAAGAGAGTTACAACAACCTGAGAAGTTGTAGACATATTTTCACAGAGAATTATAGTGAGCAGAGTGAGTTGCAGACTAAAAAACAAATGGTTCAGTGAGTATAGGTATTCATGTACATAGATCTAGATAATAGAGGAAACTGGGAAGCTATTTTTAAAGAAAATAGAAATCTTTCCCAAGAGACTAATGGCCACCCTAGAACAGAGAAGACCTAGATCCAAACTTTATCAATAGAGGATTGTGTCTTGGTACTTACTGGAAAAAAAATGGAACTTGTAAGGGGATATTGTTGAGGGATTGTAAAGAAGATAAGGGGCTCTCTTGTGTAGAGGAAATCCAATTGGGAAGGTTTGTGATAAACCCGTGACGGTCTTGATCTCACTGGGAAGAGGTAAACTTTTGTTGTTTCCAGTGTAAAGAATTAGAGTAACCTTCTTGGGTCACTTTCTTAATTGGATAGTCATCTAGATCAATCTCCTTGTGGTATCATTGCTTGGAATTGGGGAGGCATGTTGTACAAAGGAATATTGCAACACAACCTATGATTGGGAGAAAAGGATTCCTCTATTAGTCAGTTGGATAGTTCAGTATTTCATTGAAAAAATAAGTGTTTTAGATTAAAATGTTTTATTTATGATGCAATTATGTTGCTTTATGGTTTTTATTATAATGTGAATATATGAAGGAATGGTTGAATTCCTGAGTAAAATGGGATATGTATGGTTTTTTTCACTAATGATCTGATTGTTATAAAAACAGGATCGTGGAGCAATAAAATAAAATAAAATGCAGAAATAAAACACAGAAGCTACACAATACAATAGATACACCGATATACATGGTTCACCCAGTGTGGGCTACGTGCACCAGAAAAATTTCCAGGTCCTTGCTTTTTTTTTTATCCAGAAGATGAAGGGATACAACTTACATCACACCCGTTGTAACTTCCTCTTCCTTCTTTCATAGTCTCCTCTCTCATAATACAATATTCAAAATGATGCATAGCCACAATACATTTCCCTCATAAAAGAGGGTTTCCTTCTAGGTCAAAAAAACATAACATAACTTCTACTGTCAAATATGCAACCTTATAATGAACGGTCCAAATTTACTATGAAATTACAATATACATTTACAAGGTAATTTTTCCTTCGAGGGCTTCACCATCGAACCCCCATCGGGGAATGTTGTCCCCCAAACCCCCATCGGGGGCCTTCTTGCCCCTGGACCCCCCAGCTGGGGGAATGAGCCCCCTGGACCCCGCAGGGGAGGAAATCTCCCCCTGTAACCACCCCACATGGAGGGGTGTACAATATTATGGGGTGTACAATATTCATGGGGTATAAACACAGTTGAAAAAAAAAATACTTATGAAACAGGAAGATAATCAGGCTCCACAACAAACACTAATAACTTTGAATATCCTAGTTAGTAGTGATAACACAGAGCGTATCGTTGTGAAAACTACAATCCTTTTGAATGTAAAGATTGCAAGATATAAAATATTCACCTTGAAATTGGTAGTGGAACATCTTGATGCTTGAGAAGGGTCTCTATGTAGCTAGGGAGCCCTAGACCTAGTGAAACTCCTTGCCTTGAAATGGAAAGTTTGTAGGATATGAAAATCTTCAACCAGGTCTCGAGGTGAAATCACCTTAGCTAATTTCAGAGTGAAGGTGAGAATCCAAAGGGTTTGGTAAAGCCTTAGTGAAGGAGACTATAGAAACTATGAATTGTTAAGTCCTAAATTAGACTATTATCTTGAAGAAAACCCATGTTTTTAGTCGAGACAGATGGAAGTTATAGATTCAGAGTGGTGAGATTATCTTGATCATTAGTCGAAATATCAGATCATCAGAATGACCAAGAGCACAATTGCAATGGGAATCCAATGAGAAAGAATCCAAGCCAATGAGAATGATTGATATATTAGAGAGTCGTATCAGTGAGTTCTGGAGAGTTCATGAAAATTATATGTCTGTTGGAAGGAGGATTGTCGAAGGTCTAGAAAAAATACATGAGATAGGAGTCGATGATGAGATATTTCGACCATCGATCCATTGGGAGGTTTCCCATAAGATCTTATCCTTTGTATATCGTATGATTCGACTTGAGGAGGATGGATTTATAAATCTAGTTATCGTGAAGTTGTAACCTTTGAGTGAACCTTGACCGTCAGATGAAGCTAATGAGGATTGTGAGATCCATTGAAGTGCATTTCATTGAAGTGAGACAATTGGAGTGGTTCATAACACCAAAATGGATTTATTCTGATGGTGAGGGAATATGAGAGCAAATGAGGGCCATTTATTTGTGAGTGAGCACACGATGTGATGTCAGTCCTGGATCGTTGTGGATCCCACTTAGACAAATCTTGGAAAAGGGTGTTGAGATGGGTGGTAACCATTGAATTATTAGAAGTACTGATGAGATTGGAGTTTTTGGTCTCCAGGTCTGAGACTCATCGGATATGTCTGAACTTGCCCATCAGAAAGGCACAGTCGAAATGGGGATTAACCCTGATAACTTGTTGTTATGATGGAGAAGAGTCTGAAGCGCCATTGATCATTGATATAATGGAGAAGGGTAATTATAACCATCCAATTGAGGGTGTATAAACCCCTTGTTTTCTAAGTGAGTCCTTGGAAGGAGTTTCATCGATAGTTGGATGTTGGTCAGAAGGGTTTATAAGAGAATGTGTTTTATTTAAGGAATCTTTCTGCGGAATATATGGAATGGGGATTCAAAAGGATCATATTTGAGTCCCTAGTATGATATAGAGAGGAAAATCAAACATCCCACCTACCTTAGAGAGAGTTAGGGGGTTGGATGTGTTGCATATTGGTGTCAAAGCAGATTTCAAACTCTAGGATTGAATGGGTGATCAAGACTACTTGAATTTTTTTAAAAACCTTTTATTTTACCAAGAATGCATATTTAAAATGATTGTAAATGTAATGGCTAACAATGGGTTACTGTTTCAACACGTAGGACATCCTAAGAGGAAAGTAGAGGTGAATGGTGCAATGTAGCATGGAAGACACCCCACACTTCAAAGATGAGGAATATGATGGTTGTGGGGTGAGAGAAACCCCTCCAAACTTGGTAGCCACTGTCATAAGTATGAAGGAAGATAATGATAGGATCATTAGATTTCAAGATGAGAAAGCAGAGATGAGTGTATTTCTACTGTAGAGGTTGCCAAAAATTCAAAAGCATATTCAATAAGGTCCAATCACTAGAAATGAAGAGTTGCAACACTCAGAGAGTTTGAAAACCCCTTTGGATGCCCAAAGGAATAGACTAAGCCATAGTAATGTGGGAAGGAGTTCCTCCAAGAAGAGGCATCAAAATGAAAAGAAAGGTTGATCTAGTGGAAATATTTCCATAGATTCATCCGGTGGGAAGAAAACTTCTGAGGAGTTGTTTAGCAGTGAAACTAGATCGAGTGTTCCCAAGATGAAGAGAAAGAGACACTCACAAATTTATTTGACTAAATAATTTAAGAAATGTATGCCACCTACCTTTGATGGAGAAATCGAGAAGGGAGAAGAAGTTGAATCTTGGTTGTTAGGGATGAAGAAGTATTTTTGGGTACATAATTAATCAGAAAATACAAAGGAAAATATTTTCATCTTTAATTTGAATGGAGGAGCATCCATATGGTGGGAGGACCTCAAGGAATTCAAAGGACTAAAAGATATCAAGCTGACTTGGAAGTAGATTGAGAAGTATTTCAGGAAGGCTTACCTATCAAAGAAGTACTTTGATAGGAATATCAAAGAGTTCCATGAACATAAGTTGGGATAACTTACAACGGATGCCTATACCAAGAGATTTTTAGAGTTGTTGAGGTATGTCCCTTAACTCAAGGATGAGAAATAAAGAACACAACATTTCCTTAGTGGATTGCCACAGTCCTATCAGGACATAATATAATTTGATGAGCCTAAAACATTAGAGGATACCATTATGAAGGATAAGTATTTTTATGATCATTCTAAGAATAAACAAGAGCCTTCTAAGGATTGGAAAAGGAAAGATAAGAGAGGATTCTAAAAGAAGGGATTCAAATCATTTTCATATAAGAATCAAAAGAAAGGTGCTTAGTTTGGTCAACCAAGCAGGAGTATGCATCAATAGAATTTCCCATCTCATAGTGGAACCAAGCCAACAAATAAAGTGAGAGAAATAATAGAGCAACCAAACAAAAGACCTCTACAATTTTGGGGTTGTGGAGAGGCACATTTGTTAAGATATTTCCTTCATAGGAAGCATGAAAACAAAAGAGGTTATCATGTTCAGGAGGCTACTACGGTCAATGATGTGGCCAATAGTGTGCCCATAATATATGAATCCATGGAAAAACGACAATAAGAACACCAAACTTTTGTAGTGGATTTGGAAGGTATAATTTCCAAGAAACCCATTTCGATTTTAATTAAACCTGGATCTAACCTTAGTTATATCTCACCTCAAGTTTTTGAAGCATGTTCCTTACAAAGAAAGAGACATGCAAAGGAATCATTGTTCAATTAGCCACAAGGACTAAGAGAAAAGTGGAAGAGATGATAGAGGCTTGTCCACTTGAAATGAGTGGACTGCAAACTCAAGTAGCCTTGAACATCCTACCTCTAGGATCATATGATGTGTTGTTAGGCATGGAATGGTTAGCAATTCACAAGGAAAAATTGAATTTCTATGATAAAACTTTGGAGTGTGAAGACGAAAAAGGAAATGTAATAGTTTTGCAAGGCAATCATAAGCCAGTTTCAGTCAGGCAAACATCAACACCACATATTAATAAATTTAGTAGGAAGGGATGCCCCTTGTATGCAATACAAGTGATCAACTCAAGAGAAGGTAAGGAGATGAAGGATGAAAATAATCCAGTGTTGTGGGAGTTTAAGGATGTGTTTCCAGATGAGGTTACTAGACTTCCTCCTAAGAGGGATCTTGATTTTTCAATAGACATTGTACCTGGAGTAGTACCGACATGAAAAGTACTCTATAGGAATAGGGTACATTATTTATGAAGAATAAGGATGGTACATTGTGATTGTGTGTCTGAAGGTACAACTAAAAGAGATGTTCGATAAAGGGTACATTAGGCCATGTGTGTCCCCATGGGGAGCACCAACATTGTTTATGAAGAAGAAGGCTGGTACATTGCGATTGTGCATTGACTACATATATTTAAACAATATGACCATCAAGAATAAATATGCATTTCCCAGGATTGATGATATTTTTTATCATCTTAGAGGAGCTACAATTTTCTCCAATATTTATTTGAGATCAGGTTATCATCAAGCCGATATTAAGGATGAAGAAACACATAAGAGAAATTTTAGAATGAGGTATGGACACTATGATTTTGCGGTGTTTCCATTTAGTCTTACCAATGTACCAACTACCTTCATGTGCTTGATGAATAGTGTTCTCAACAAATACCTAGACAAGTTTGTGTTAGTGTTTGTTGATGATATTTTGGTGTATTCCAAGACTAAGGAAGAACATGAAGAACATCTTAGAATGGTGTTACAAGTGCTAAGAGATCACCAACTTTATGTTAAGTTCAACAAGTGTGACTTCTTTTAGAAGGAGATTTAGTATTCAAGCCACACAATCTCAACAGAAGGAGAGGAAATAAATTCCAATAAGATCAATGCAATCATGGATTGGCCTTCCCCTATGAATGTAACAAAAGTAGGGTAATTCATGGGGTTAGATGGACATTATAAAAGGTTCATTAGGGGATTTTCCAAGATTGGTAATACAAATACTTCATTATAGAGGAAGGGAAAGAAATGTGTATGGTTAATAGAGTGTGAAGACATCTCTCACCAACTGAAGCATATTTTGACCAATGCCCATGTTCTAAACATTGTAGACCCTAAAAAGGATTTCTTGGTTTGTACTGATGATTGAAAAGAGGGACCATGTGGATTTATTATGAAATAAGTACATGTGATCAGTTATGAATTAAGAAAGATAAATGAGCATGAGAAATGGTATGTCACCCAAGATATGGATCTTGCAACAATTGTACATTCGTTGAAGATGTGGAGACAATAATTTCTTGGAAAAATGTTTTTCTTGATGACAGACCATTGTGGTTTAAATTATTTGTTTGACCATCTACGGTTGAATGCTAGACAAGCTAGGTGGATAACATTGATTAGTGAGTTTTATTTTGAGATTAAACATATAAAAGGAAAGCAAAACAAAATGGCAGATTCACTCAGTAAAAGTATGTATACTGTACACTTAGCAGCAAAACGTGTAGGAGATTCTTACATCAAGCAAAGGATTCGAACCCTCTTACAAGAAGATGAACTTTCCAATCAGATAAGAGAGTGATTGCAGAAAGAATATAGAGAGAAAAAGTGTGAAGGGTATCAACTTGTAGTTGATGGGATATTGTTGTATAACAATGGGTTGTATGCGCCAAATATAGCAGAGTTGAAGTGTTTGATCATGGATGAATTCCATAGGAGACCATATGTGGGTCATGCTGGTTATCAGAAAACTATAACAATAGTGAGGCATTTGTATTACTCACCAAGAATGAAGAAATCTATTGTTGAGTACATTGAAAAATGTTTGGAGTGTCAACAAGTTAAGGTTGAACACAAACATCCTGTAGGACTATTATAGCCTTTACCATTTTCAGAATGGAAATGGGAGACAATCTCCATGGATTTCATTATTGGTTTTCCAAAGATAGTTCGACAACATGATGCAATCATGGTAGTAGTGGATAAGCTGAGTAAGGAAAATCACTTTATTCCCATTAAATCTAATTTCAAAGCTATAGATGTTGTTGAAATTCTCATGAAGGAAATTTTCAAATTGCATGGTCTACCTAAGACCATAATCTCAGACATAGATGTAAAGTTCAATTCAAACTTATGGAAATGTTTGTTTGCGGGATTGGGAATAAAGTTAGAATTTAGCATAGTCTACCATCCATAAAAAAATGGGCAGACTGAGAGAGTGAACATAGTGTTGGAAGACATGTTGAGGATGCATGTCATGTACCAACCCAAGCAGTGGTAAGAATATATACCCCTGGTAGAATTTTCCTATAACAATGGTTATTAGGAATCATTGAAGATGCACCCTTTTGAGGTTTTGTATGGAAGAAATTGCAGATTTCCAACTAGTTGGGATATTCCAGTGGACCAGAACTACTGAAGAAAATGGAGCAAGATATGATCATGATAAGGAAGAATTTGAAGGCAACCAAAGATATACAAAAGAGATATGCAGACAAAAATAGAACTCATATAGAGTTCAAGGTGGGAGATCATGTGTATCTCAGAGTGAAACCCAAGAGGATTTCCCTAAGGATGGGGACATGTGCTAAGTTATTACCCCATTATTATGGATTGTTTGAAGTTTTGGAAAGAGTGGGGTCAGTAGCATATAGAATTTCCTTGCTACCTACTATTAGAGATCATAATGTGTTCCATGTATATTTATTAAAGAATATGTTCATGATTCTAATCATGTTATTGATTGGGCTATGGTACAAGTGGAACCATAGGGAGAATTCCATCTTGAACCTCAATGCATACAGGTGGAACCATTTCTCTGAAGCTAATCCATCATGTAGGTCAAGGTGAAATGGAATCACTTTGCAGCAGATGAGGCTACTTGGGAACTGGAAGAATCCATGAGAATGGCATACCCATTTTGTTTTGTATGATTTCATATACATGGTGTTTTAAACACCAAGGATGATATTTCTTTAAGCGGGAGGGGAATTTGACACCCTGTTTTCACTCATAATTGTAATTATGTTATTAATTCATGTAATGTGATTATGAAGCATGTAATTATGTTGTTGATTAATTGAAAACACCAGACAACTGAATGAGAAGGAAAATCCATTGAGTATTGGCCATGATATCACAAGTGGGAATTGGTGAAGTGGAAATTGGTGAGGAGGACAAGTGAGGTAGAATGGAGAAGATTTAATGAAGAAAATAGGAATCTTTCTCAAAAATCCAGCCTATACTTGCAAGAAATGAATACACATATATTAACACAAGTTTTGATAAAAAGGGTATTTTTTCCCCTAGGAAATAGCTCCTTGGTGAAAAAATCAAGAAAGGGGTGCTTGCGCGACCCACTTTGGGATTTTATCCTATGTTTCTGGAGAAATGATGGTTCAGACACATTGTGCTAGGGACCATGCTCATATTTGCGGCTAAGAAGTGTGCACTCAGATCTACAACCGACAGAAGCAGCTCGGACCCCCTCGTCCTTTCTACCTTTAATGGGGGGGTCCAAGTTGGTGATTTTTCAGTGTGGGGACTCCACTAACGTGTCACCTCTGCAGTAACTCAGACGCCCCCCACCTGCTCATTACCACTTATCACCTACCCCCCCGCCTTCTGAGTAGACTGCTTACCACCTCCGCTTACCACTCTCTCTCCCGCCAACACCTGTCCTCCACTCACCCAACAACATGCTTGTCCCCTTCCCACTATCACATCTACCCTCTTGCCTCCCGACATGTGTCTTCCACTTCTCTTCCATGTCACCTCCATCATGTTTTCGTGTCCCCCCTGACCACTTACATCCCTCTTCCACTACATCTTCTCCCTTTTCCACATCGTCCTCTCTCCTTTCCACGTCACCCTTGCTCCTTTACACCTCAGCTCCCGAGTACTTGCGCTCACATAGTCTCGATCACCGCTCTCCATCCACGTCCTTCCACATGGTTGTTGCTCACTCATTGCAGCCCGTGATTTTTCACCAAGCACCTCATCTAGACATCATCATCAATGTCCATGTCCACCTACCAGTGTTCCCTACAAAATTCCAACAAAGATACAGGTGCGGAGTTGAATCGGGATCTTCCTGATCTCGATGCAGGTACTTAATGAAAGAGAGGGAGGTGGTTGAAACCTCGTCTCACCACATAAATGCATAGCCAGAAAGGACTGACAGGCCTGAGATCGCATCTGACAGAGAAATGCATGGGTATTTTGACAAAAGACTGAATGCATAGTCTACCATAAGATTGCATGCATGTTCAATCTAATAGGGAGCTCGTTGAATCAAATATATGACTACATTAGCGATTTGTTCTGAGTATATGTAGGAATTTTTTATATTTTGTTATGATTGATGGTTGAGATAGGCTCCCGTATTGTAAGGTTTTGATGAAGCTTTGGTTCTCTGTTTATGTATTTTGATCTGAGTTTTTTTTTTTAATGAAAGTCATCTTCCTTTTCATCTTATTTGCCTCTGATACTAAAGTGTCCATGATTGAAGGATTCACATGGATTTCTTTGATTGTATTGTAATGTATGCTTTATTGCAGTGTTGTCATTAACGTTCTCTAGTCTCTTGAAGTTTTGAATCCAAGAGGCTCTTGTATTTGAAACTTATCCTCCTTAGGCTGCTAGAAGACCTGATGTCCATAACAGACCTCTACATTCTCCTCACTAGTTCTTCCTCCTACTCACCCTTAATAAAACTTACTGATTGAAGTTAATCAAGACCTCACCTACTTGTGCATGTTGGTCCAGTTTTCTGAGTTAAAATGATATTGTCTTGAGTCCGCGCCCATTTGACCTCTTTAAAATGATTCATTATGACATACAAACTGATGGGTATTGGGATTACTTTCGATGCAATCTGAGGGTGAATTCTAGTGCCAACATTTCTACAATATTGTATCTTTCACCTGTCGACTCCATTGTTTCAGTTGTGTTTCTGAAA
The DNA here is from genome assembly GCA_000966675.3 of Picea glauca. Classification (NCBI taxonomy): domain Eukaryota; kingdom Viridiplantae; phylum Streptophyta; class Pinopsida; order Pinales; family Pinaceae; genus Picea; species Picea glauca. The sequence continues at coordinate 813,894 of JZKD02S1268037.1, forward strand.
GGCAGACACACGAAGTCTACTCCATAGCTTCCTCTAGCAATGCTTGAAGTTGACCCAGAGAGAATTATTAGAAAGGGAAAGACCCCTTGAGAAGGTACTTCAACTAATGAGACAGATGATTCTGGTAATTCTCATAATCCTTCTTTCACAACTCCAGTAGTTGCTTCTCATTCTCCTATCATACCATCTGTTGGAGTTTCCAGAAATTTAAATTTTGGGAGTTTTCCTGTTGTTTTCTCCCCTCCTAGTCTCGGTTTGGAAAGATTTGACACTCATGTTTCCCCTAAATTTGTAACGTGGTTTAGACCCATGACCTTGGAATAATTTCCCACTCTAGGCTTTACTACTACTCTTATTAAAATTGCAACATTTACAGAAGGAGAAACCTCTATTCCCTCGAGCCCTGTAGCCTTTTCCCCCAACATTCAATCATTTCCCTTTTCTCTCAAAAACACAGTCCCAGTCTCACCCATATGAACTTTATCCCCTCTTGGTTCTCCTCTAGTTTACAATCCAATGGGAGGCGTTAATCCTCCTAGAAATATGATGGATTCCATAGTGTCTGCAAGATATGCCCCTCTAATCTTACCTCAACCAATGAATTCTCTACCTACTGGAGATTACCTAAAATACATGCAAAAATTTACAAGAGAAGAAGACATAATTGTTAAAGAACACCTTGCAGCCTTCTACAATTATGCAGACAATCTAAACATTGAAAATGAGGATGTGTGGATGAGAGTCTTTTCCAGAGACTTGATGGTGAGGCTAGGAAATGGTTTAGGGGTCTAACCCCCGGATCCATTGTTGGGATTAAGACTTTATATGATTCCTTCTTGAGACAGTGGGGGGATAAAAAGGATTTTTTGTATTATATCATAGAGTTTGGATCCCTAAAGAGGAAAGAGGGAGAGATTGTCTCTGAATTCTCTAAAAGATTCAACAAAATGTACAATAAGACCCATACCGATATAAAGCCTACAGAAGCCTCTGCAAAAATTACCCATACCAGTGCCTTCAACCCTGAGTTTTTCCTTTTAATAAGAAAAAGAAGATTTGCCTCCTTATCTCATATGCAAGATGCAGCCTTGGAGGTAGAATCTAACATAGTAGCATCTGACAAACTTAGGGGAAAATATGATAGGGACAGGAGGAAAAATAGAGATGAAGCCTCAACCTTCGACTTTTATGTTGTCCATCATCAAGTTTATGAGCTTACAAAATTAGTAAAATCTCTTTCTGCTGATATGGAGAAGATAAAACTTGAAGGAAAACAGACCTATAGAAATGATCAAAATGTTGATAAAAGAGGTAACTTTAGAAGACCCAATAATACTCAGATTATCCAAAGAGATCAAAGAAGAAGGGATAGGGATGATCAAAGGATTCAGTACCCTCTCCAAAATAACCCGATTATTGATGAAGAAGGGGAGGAAGAAGATGTTTATCCTAAAATCCATTGTCTTGGAGACAACTCCCCATTTCCCCATTTAACCCAATCTGCATACAAAGATTATCTCATGGACAACTAACTAAATGAGATGAGTAAGGGAGAGAAGACCAATAGCATTCCAAATAAATACAACCTCGGGTCCAAAAATAAAGAAGGGAGGTCTGACATTCCTGACCAAACTACCAGAGTAGAGAAGCCTGCTAAAAATGTATAAGACAACAACAAATATAAGGAGGCACAAAAACCCCCACCAGTGGTCAAAATCCCTGTCCCATAAGTAAAAGAGATTCTAAATCCCCCCTCCTCTTTTAATTTTGAGCATGAAATTCAAAAAATCAGAATCCATGTACCCCTTTCAGAGATGGTCAAGCATGAAGACTTCAAAAGGTTCCTCTCCAAAATGTTGCAACCCGAGCCTTCATCTCATTCCACTGATTCAGTAAATATTCAAGATGAAAAGCCAACAGTCATCTTAGGTCCTTTGGTAGAAGATATAGATGATTCGTACCCTCCCTTCTATACCTCACTAAACATACATGAAAAGGTTTTGCATAATTGTTTGATGGATTCAGGGTCATCTCATAATCTCATGCCCAAAACTGTCATGGATGAACTTGGATTAGAAATCACAAAGACTTACCATGACTTATATTATTTTGACTCTAGGAAACTGCAATGTCTCGAGGTCATCAAATATTTGTTTGTGACCTTGTTTCAACTGCCCATGAAAAGTGTGGTCATGGATATCGTGGTGGCTGATGTTCCCCCCAAGTTTGGCACGATCTTGTGAAGATATTGGATAAAACTACTTAGGGGAACCTTGCAGATGGACTTCACATATGCTACCATTCCTGTGTTTTGGGGGGGAGCATAAAAGACTTTACAGGGAACCTCAGTTGGCCTACATTGTTAGTGACGAAGCAAACCCCACCAACCATCCTATTTTTTCCCTTGATACTGATTTGGTATCTAGTTTATTGCAACTCACTGATGTTCCTGAGCCTCCCCATGAAATCAGAAAGCGTCCCACTAATATTTATGAAGATTCTCCCCAAATTACCTTTGTTTGGAAGATGTTCTTTAATGGAGCCTCTTCTAGGAAAGGTGTTGGTGTTGGAGTGATATTTATTTCACCTTCTCAAGAGACTATATATTTTTCCTACAAGTTAGAATTTGAAGCTACCAATAATGTGGCAGAGTATGAAGCTCTTGTTTTGGGTTTGAGGGCTTCTAAGGACATGGGGATTGAAGCGATTTAAATATTTGGGGATGTTGAATTGATTTTCCATCAGATAAAAAATATTTATCAAGCCAAGCACCCTAGGATGAGAACTATAGAAATGAAGTGTGGGACCTGGTTGACAGTTTCTTCTTGGATTTTAATATTTATTTTGTTCCAAGGGAGGATAACTCTATGGCAGATTATTTGGTTGTTTCAGCAATTAATTTCAAATTCCCTATGCCACCCAAACTCAGGTATGATGTAGAAGTGAGATATAGACCCTCTATACCTAACAATGTCAAGCATTGGAAAGCATTTGAAAATGATCTTGAGATCAAAATATTCCTTGAGACTATTGATGAATTTGTTGCATTACATATCGATCAAGATCATAATTCTGAAAGTAATCCTCATGCTGATGTTTTTCTGAACAAAATTGCTAATCATCATATTGTCCAGTTGCCTAGAAATCATATTCCAAAGGGACTAGTTCCTTTGGAAATACTATTTGATAGGAAGTATGTGGCAGTGAAAGTTAAGGGTTCAACTGATGATGTTGATGTAACTGAGTGAAATATTGGTACAGAGAAGGATCCAAAATTTGTCAAGGTGTCAAGCAGCTTGTCAAGGGAACAAAAGGTTGGATATGCTGAGATGTTAAAAGAGTTTTCTGATGTGTTTTCCTAGACATATGAAGATATCATAACATACGACACAAGTATCATTGAACACAAAATTCCCTTGAAAGAAGAGGAAAAACCTTCCAGGTAGAAACTTAGACAGATAAACCCCATGTTGTTTCCTATTATGGAAAGGTAAGTAAAGAAGTTGTTGGACACCCATATCATTATCCCCTTGAGATATTCTGAGTGGGTGGCCAACTTGGTTCTAGTGAGAAAGAAGAATGGAGAAACCAGACTTTGTGTTGATTTCCGGAACCTAAACATAAGCTCCAAGAAGGATAATTACCCCCTGCCAAAGATGGAGCACATATTACAAAGGGTGACAAGTGCATCTAGGATGTCGATGATTGATGGATTTTCTGGCTACAATCAGGTCTCTATCCTGCCTAAAGACGAAGAGGAGACAACCTTCACTACTCCTTGGGGTACATTTATGTCTGCTAAGATGCCCTTTGGATTGATGAACGCAGGGGTGACCTTTCAGAGATCCATGGACATAGCCTTTATTGGAGAAAGGGACAAGTTTGTAGTCATCTATCTGGATGACATAACAGTGTTCTCACAATCTAATAAAGGACATTGTTATCATCTGAGAAGGGTTTTCTTGAAATGCAGAAGGTTTGGTCTCTCCCTAAATCCCAAGAAGTATTTATTTGTCATGCAAGAGGGAAAATTGTTGGGGCGCATAATATCATCCGAGGGGTTCAGAATTGATTCAAGCAAGGTAGAAGCTATCCAAACCTTGTCACTCCCTAGATCCAAGAAAGAAGTTCAGTATTTCTTGGGGAAAATTAATTTTTTGAGAAGGTTTGTTTCTAATTTTGTTGAATTGGTAAAGTATATTACAACCATGTTGAGGAAAGGAAATGAAATAAAATGGAATGATGAATCTCGTAATTATTTTGATCAAATAAAGAAGGCCTTAACTGAAGCACATGTGCTCATCAATCCTGACTACTCCAAATCTTTTCTGATTTTGTCCTTTCCTTCATTTGACACAGTAGAAGTTGTCTTATTGTAGAAGAATGTCGAAGGGTTGGAGCAGCATATTTCCTTTTTCAGCAGAGCACTGAAAGATGCAGAAGAAAAATATGATATCATGCAAAAGAGGGCCTATGCTTTGGTTAAATCCCTCAAGGACTTCAGGGTCTATGTCATGCATTCAATATTCATTACATATGTCCCTTCAGCTTCTATGAAGGAGATTCTCATTCAACCTGACATAGATGGAAGGAGTAAGTGGATTTCCAAAATCCTTGAATTTTATCTTGAGATAAATCCCACCAAATTGGTCAAAGGCCATGGTTTAGCTAGGTTGTTGGTTGAATCTAACTACAAATCTTCCGGGGTAAATTTCGTCAACACTTGCTTAGAATATCAACAAGTTGAGTTTTATGATAAAGGGTCTCAAGTTAGTCCTCCATTGGAAGTGTCTAGTACAAGGACATTATATGGAGAAGAACAAGGTAAGAGATTTAAAGATTAAATCAATTAAATATTGTCTCATTGAGAAAATATTGTATTGAAAAAACCCTCTGGGAGTGATTTTGATATGTTTAGACCCACGGGAGGCCCAAAATGTTATTTTTAATTTTCATGGCACTTTATGTGGGGTCATCACTTCTGTAGAACTAAAACCTATAAGATTCTCAGGGCCAGATATTTTTGGCCAAGTCTATTCACCGATGTTTGTGAAAAGATCAGGGCTTGTGTTAAGTGTCAAAATTTATCTGGAAAGCAGTAGCTCAATTCTCTGCCATTGAAGCCTTTGGTAGCTTCAGGACCCTTTCAGCAGTGAGGCCTAGATTTTATTGGGGAAATTCATCCTGCTTCGAGTGGTCAACACATGTGGATCTTGACCACCACTAATTACTTTACCAAGTGGATAGAAGCCATCCCCGAGAGTGCTTCCCACAAGGTAATCATTGGTTTTCTTGAGCATATTGTGGCAAGATTTGGTTGTCCGAATAGAATTATCACTCATAATGATGCATCTTTCAAAGTTGAACCATTGATCCAGTTTTGTGAACAGTTTGGAATTGCATTGATTCACTCTATGCCTTACTACCCCCAATGGAATATCATCAAGAGATTGTTAGAGGACAACAAGAAAGCATGGGATTCGAAGCTTAAATTTTCTTTGTGGGATGATAGAGTGACAACAAAGAGGTCTCTTGGTGTCTCTCATTTTCAGCTTGTGTATGGAGTTGAGTCCATCTTTCCTTCTCAGCTTGCCTTGCCTGTGGAAAAATTCTTCCAAGACTGCCAAGAGGAATCTGATGATATGATCAAAATAATACAACAACTAGTAGAAGTGCAACAGACTAGGGAGAAACTATTGGACAAAGAACATGACCATCAACAAAAAATCAAGCTTGATTTTGACAAGAAGGTAAGCAAAGAGGATTTCCAGTTGGGAGATCTAGTACTCAAATGGGATGCACCAAAGTAGGACAAAGGAAAGCATGGAAAATTAGAAGCTTTGTGGATTGGTCCCTTAAAAATTTATGAGGTGTCTTCAAATAATACTTACAGGTTGCAGAATTTGGAGGATGCTAAAGTTTTTGGTGGCCCTATGAATGGGCATTTTCTAAAAAAGTTCTTCATTTGAGACATGAGTAGCTTTCATGTCATTGTAAATATCATTCTTCTTTTCTTTTAAATAGTTGACACCATAGACTTGAGATAAGGCACTGAAACTACTAAAGTTCTTAGAGCCTCACAAAGAGGTCTCTATCCCCCATGGAGCCAATCTTAACACAAGTTTTGATAGAAAGGGTGTTTTTTCCCTTAGGAAATAGCCCCTTAGTGAAAAAATCAAGAAAGGGGTGCTTGCACAACCCACTTTTGGATTTTATCATAAGTTTTGGGCGAAATGATGGTTCAGGCACGTTGTTCTAAGAACCTCTCTCAGATCTGTGACTAAGCAGTGTGCACTCAGATCTATGGCCGACATCAAAAGCTCAGATCCCCCATCCTTTCTAACTTTAACAGGGGGGTTCGAGTTGGTGGTTTTTTAGTGCGGGGCCCCCACTAACATGTCACATATGTAGTAACTTGGACCCCCCCCTCCACTCATTACCGCTTACCACCTACCCCCCATCTGAGTAGACCACTTATTGCCTGCTCTCCCACCAACACCTATCCTCCACTCACCTGACCATGTGCCTGTCCCCTTCCCGCTGTCACATCTCCCCTCTCGCCTCCCGACATGTGTCTTCCACTTCTCTTCCATGTCCCCTCTGTCATGTTTTCATGTCCCCCCTAACCACTTAAATCCCTCTTCCACCACATATTCTCCTTTTGCCACATCATCCTCTCTCCTTTCCACATCACCCTCTCTCCTTTCCACATCACCCTCTCTCCTTTACACCTCATCTCCCAAGTAATTGCGCCCACGCAGTCCCGATCACCATTCTCCAGTCGCGTCCTTCCACATGGTCATTTCTCACTCATTGTAGCCTGTGAATTTGCGCCAAGAACCTCACCTATTCATCATCATCAGCTTCCATGTCCGCCTACCAATGTTCCCTACAAAATTCCAACAAAGATACAGGCGTCGAGTTGACTCAGGCCCGTCCTGATCTCGATATAGGTAGTTAATGAAAGCGAGGGATATGGTTGAAACCTCGTCTCACCACATAAATGGAAAGCCAAAAAGGACTGGCAGGCCTGAGATCGCGTCTGACAGAGAAATGCATGGGTAGTCTGATAAAAGACTGCAGGCACAGTCTACCAGAAGATTGCATGCACATTCAGTTTGATAGGGAGCTCATCGACTCAAAGCTTTGACTGTAGTCGTGATTTGTTCCGAGTATATGTAGGCACTTTTGATATTTTTTTATGGTCAATGGTTGAGCTAGGCTCCCGTATTGTAAAGTTTTGATGAAGCTATGGTTATATGGAAGACCTGATGTCCATAACATACCTGTACATTCTCCTCACTAGTTCTTCCTCCTACTCACCCTTACTGCAACTTACCGGCTAAAGTTAATCAAGGCCTCACCTACTTGTGCATGTTGGTCTAATTTTCTGAGTTAAAACGATATTGTCCTGAGTCTGCACTCATTTGACCTCTTTAAAATTATTCACTGTGACATACAAACTGATGGGTACCGAGCTTACTTTCAATGCAATCTGAGGGTGACTTCTAGTGCCAACAACACCTACCAACATACTTAAACCTGCATAAATCCATGTGATCATTTAAAGAGAGAATTATTGGTGGTTGAAGAAGTAATAATTGCTGATAGATTTTGTGTTTGGAAGAGGCAAGATTCAATTGAAAACTGATACAAGGACACATTAGATTGCCCCTTTGAATTTGGGTCCCTGACTTGAGGTTGTGTATGACAAAAATCACGAGAATCCCATGAATGTGTGGAAGAAGAGACCAAAGGTGGAAAAACATCATCAAGAGTTTACAATGAACACAATTCACAACATAATAGACATAGAGACACACGGGAAATAAAGAATATTTCTAGTTCTTGTGTGGGAGGAAGGAGAATGTGCTTAGGATAATTACAACAACCTGAGAAGTTGTAGATGAATTTTTGCAAAGAATCACAGTGAGTAGAGTGAGTTACATAATCACAAACATATGGTGTAGTGTGTAGAGGTATTCATGTGCACAAATATGGATAACATAGGAAATTGGGAAGCTATTTTTGAATAAAATAAAAAACTTTCCCAAGAGACTAATGGCCACCCTAGAATAGAGAATACCAAGATCTATATGGGAGCAATAGAGTACTGTGACTTTCTACTTATTGGAAATAAACTGACATTGGTAAGGGGAGGTCACTGAGGGACTGTATAAAATAGAAGGGACTCCCTTATGTAGAAGAAATCCAGTTGGGAAGTTTCTTGATAAACCCGTGGAGGTCCTAAGCTCTATGGGAGGAGGGAAAATTATGTTGTTTCTAGTGGAGTGAAGGAGAGTAACCTTCCTGGGTCATTTTCCTAATTGGACAGTCAACTAGATAAATCCCCTTGTGGTATCATGGCTTGGCATGTGGGTGGCATGCTACAGAAAGGAATATTGAAGCATATCCTATGGTTGGGAGGAAAGGCTTCCTCTCTTAGTTAGTTGGTTGGTTCAATATTTCACTAAATAGATAAATGTTTTAGATTAACATGTTTGATTTATTATACAAGTATGTTTCTTTATGGTTTATATGATAATGTGAATATATGAAGGAATGGATGAATTCCTGAGTAAAATGGGATATGTGTGATTGTTTTCACTAATGACTTGATAATTTTGATTATCCCAGTAAGTGATGATAAGACATAGTGTATCCCTGTGAAAATTGCAAGCCTTTTGAATGAAAATGTTGCAATATATAAAAATATTCACTTGGAAATCAATAGAAGAAGGTATTTATTCCTGAGAAGGGTCTCTATGTAGCTAGGGAGGCTTAGGCCCAAAAAAACTCCCTACCATGAAATGGAAAGTTTGCAAGATATGAAAATATTCAACCAGGTCTCGAGGTGAAATTTCCTTAGCCAGTTTCAGAGTGAAGGTGAGAGTCCAAACGGTTTGGTAAAGCCTTAGTGAAGGAGCCTCTGGAAACTCTAAAATTTTAAGTCTTAAATCAGACTGTTATCCTAAAGAAAACCCATGTTTTGAGTCAGGACAGATGGTAGCCATAGATTCGGTGTGGTGAGATGATATTGATTGTTAGTCGAAAGGTCAGATCATCGAAATGACCAAGAGAACGATTTAAATGAAACTTTGATGAGGGAAAATATGAGCCAATGAGAAATATTGATCTATCAAAGAGTGGAATCAATGAGTTCTATACCATTGATTCCAGTTATAGGTTTGTCAGAAGGAGGGTTTTCATAGGTCTAAAAAAAGGGCATGAGATAGGAGTCCAATGATGACAGATTCTGAGGACTATCGATCCATCGAGAGGTGTCTTGTAATATCTCAATCATTGGATCCTGTATGATTTTATCTGCGGAGGATGGATTTAGAACCCTAATTATTGTGCATTTGTAACCTCTGAGTCAATTGTGACCATTAGATGAAGAGAATGAGGATTTTCAAATCTGTTGGAGTGATCCAGTCAAAGTGGTTCATAACACTAGAATGGATGTATTTCAATGTTGAGGGACTCTGAGAGAGAAATAGGGCCATCAATTTGTGAGTGGGCACATGATGTGATCTCAGTCATAGATCATTGTGGATCCCACTCAGACAAATCTTGAAAAAGGGTATTGAGACGGGTGGGAACCTTCGAGCTATTAGAAGGAATGATGAGATCAAAACCATTCATCTTTAGGTATGAGATACATTGGATCTTTTCAAACTATCCCATTAGAAAGGCACCATCGGAATGGGGATTAACCCTAATAACCTTCTCTTCTGATGGAAAAGAGTCTGAAGCACCATTGATCATTGATCTAGTAGAGAGGGGTAATTCTAACTATCTGATTGAAGGTGTATAAATCCCTTGTTGTCAAAGTGAGTCCTTGGAAGGATTTTCACTAATAGTTGGAGGTCGGTCGAAAGGGTTTAGAAGATAAGGTGTTTTCTTTAAGGATTTTTTCTACGGAATAGATGGAATGGGGATCCGAAAGGATCATATTCGAGTCCCTAGCATGATATAGAGAGAAAAATAAAACATCCCACCTACCTGAGAGAGAGTTAGGGTGTAGGGTGTGTTACAATGAGTGTACTTATCCCATGCTTCCATAACTAGGTGAGATGACTCTTCCACCAACCTTTTACATGCATTCAATTATTTATTCTAATAAGTCAAATCAAGTAAATAGTTAATTACAAAAATGATTCATGGAGGTGGCATAGGCTTCTAGGCATGTGTAGTTCCCTCAAACCCCCCTTTATCCCCATATATTGTGCAATCATATCCCCCCATGACTCTGTCCTTTTCCGTCTACACTTTGCAGCCAATGGTGTATTTTATTTTTATTACTTTCTATGCATAATTTTTACATATTATATTGTTTGGCCCTTTTCCATTCATCACATATACAAATATACATTTCTAATCTGGGGATCAAAATTAAGGTGTTACGTTTCCTAAGATTAAGCCTTCAATCTAATGTGAATTCCATGAGTATAGTATTCATTTTACACTTGAGTATTGGATCATGATAGGCCAACTTAGGGTAAGCCAATGCTTGACTTATTTAGAAGCTTCTAGTTGTAATTTCTCTCAATTCAGATCTTAGATATGGTTCTCTTACCATATTTCGGCATTGGCATTGTGCGTTGTTGTAAGACCCTAGGTTCGAGTTATCCTTGACCAAAAAAAACCTTTCAGACACTAGCCCTTTCAGCATCACCTGCATGTATAGATGAAGTCTCACTTGAGTTATCTATTGGGACTGTAGGGACCAGGTTTCTGTAGTGGTGAGGGAATGGGAGGTGATTGTTTTGTTCATTCTTACTTATTGGTTCTATGTGCGTTGTTCTTTCTTTTTCCATTATTAGCTACTTAGTGATTTCAAACTCATATTACCATTATATTCTACATTACAACATAGACTCATGACTGTAATAATTGAGCAATGGGTATACATAAGATAAATATAATCTAATAAGCATCAGATAGAATCCATGAGAAATCACCCAAAAGACATTGAATAAAGGAGTTAACGTGGCTCACCCAACTCTGGGATATGTCCACAATGGATGGCTTCTTTATTATGTGTCTCGTAATTGCTTCATGCTTGCACACTGCACTTACACAGATATATCATGGTTATATTTCCTCTCTCCTAGCCTAGCTTCTCTGCAATGCAAGCCTCTCTCTCTCCCTCTACATCCTCTCCTTAGTGTTCATACATAGATTCTTATCTTCAACAGAACCATAACAATAACTAGAAGAGAACCCAAGGATGAGGCACCCTTATTCTCCCAACCTATTACATTTTTATGCACAAATTCTAGGGCATAAAAACCTACTTTGTTCACCCCAAAACCCTATTACAATTCTTGATTACTCCAGTTAACTTGTTGTTCGGGATTCTTTCACCTTCTTTTCCATCTGCATGTTGCTTTTGCACTCTAACTATTGGCATTCCTTATTTTCCTAGTCCTTCTATCTTTATCACATCAGATCGTCATCCTTCCTTTTCACCTGCTTTCTTCTCTTGCTTTTATATTTCTCTTCTTTATTCTTCTTTCTGATTTATTCATCTCTATATGAACTATACTTCTAGATGCACCTCAAATGCTCACTCCCAAATATTCCTTCTTCTTTTGCACACCTCTTATGTGAACTTCTTCTATACTTAGGATTTTTATCAAAATTGTATCCCAAAAATTCCAATCCAACAGGCCCCCAACACTCACCCGTGGCTCGGCCCGATCCACTTAGGCATGTTGTGTTCTCCTCCTCTATTGGATGAACTTCTTGGAGGCTTCTTTGGCTGACGCAACTTCCTTTACTATTGTTTTCTCTATTGCCACAATCTCTTCGACCCCCTGTGTAGTCAAGGTTGTGAGTTTATATTCTTCTTCATGGGATGCTTGCTTCACCTTTCCCTATGAAGTGGCCAGTTCATTAATAACCCTTATTGCTTCTTCATGAAATGGTCCTAAACATTGTTGAAGGATCTTATGTTGATCCCTCATCTTCTCCACTTCCATGTATGACTTCCTTTGTGCCAAAATTGTTGTCATAAGTTAGTTGGTGGAAGTGTGTTGATTTTCTCTGAAGCTTATTGGGCATTTTCCTGTTCTTGTCTTAATTTGGCCTTGACAACCTTCATCTCTAGATATTCCACTAAGTCTATCCATATTTTTGTTCTCTCCTCACAATGTTTTACGCACTCTTCTTCTATATTCTTGATGTTGGAAACTACTTTTATCATCATCCTTTCCTTCTCTAACCTCTGGTGGTGTGCTTGGCATACTACACAGTTGTAGGTCCTCAATATTCGACTAGAAGCCTTTGATGACTTCACAAATCCAATACATACTCTTCCATAGTATGTTCTAATCCTATCGAGACCTCTGGCATTTCCTTGTACAATTTTTGGATGGTCGTTTGTGTCTTTTGTACCATACTCTCGGCTTCATCCTTTTCCTTTTGTGCTTTCCTAGCCCTTTCCTTGACCTCATTCTTTTCCTTCTTTACTTCTTCCACTTTCCCTTCCACTGCGCTCTTTTGTTGTAGAAAAATTTCATATTGTTGCTGCAAGTGAGCCTTTCCCTCATGTACTTTGGTCAGTTCCTGGTGTGCTTCCTCTCCTAGAATCCTAATATCATTTAACATGCCCATTTGTAGGCTTTGTAATATGGGCATCACCAGTCATGACACCATAATGTTCAGATAGTTGATCGCCTTCACCTGTTCCTGTAATTCTGTCATCGGGAAATCAATGGCGTTTGCCTCAATTTGTAGTTTTTCGTGTCTAGCTTCTAGCTTGGTTAAGAATTGATGAGAAATCTATGATTCCTCCACCATAATTATGGATGTTCCTCCCTCTATCTTACACTCTTTCGTTATGTTGGTTGCTTGATGGAGTTGTTGTAATGTTACCAACTACTCCTGCACCTTCTAATGTTTCTCTACCTATTTCCTCGTTGCTTCCTCAATGACTTCCTTCGTGGTGTCATGTACCTGGTAGTCGATCTGGTCCATGTCATCATTGGTTAAGTTTTACATGGGGGGTACCTTGTTCTCTTTGGCTTTCTTGCGTGCACCTCCTACCGCCTCCTTCGCCTTATATTTTCTTTTCTTTTATGTCCCATACATTGTCTATTGTTCCTATGTTGTTGATGGCCCTGGCGCATATCCTGTGCCATTATTCTAATAATTCCCATGGCCCTCAACCAGTTCTTCATCACTCTTATCCTGTTCTTCTTGATCTTCCAGGTGCCCCATTTTCTCTTCTGGGATTTTCCACCTTCTTCCCAATCATTCACAATCAAGCATACATCCTTTGTTTTCAATCTATAATTGGTTGGTATCCACTAGCGCATAGGGTTCATATTTTCTTGTAGATACATCTAGTGCATGGTTCCTTTGAAGTGCACAATATCCTTGCAGGTTTCCATTGTCTCGGTGGAAATGCATGGTGTGTGTTTGATTAGATACCTGATATTTTCAAAGTATACAAAAAATGTGACATTATTGTACTATTTCCTTCTTTTGTTCATTGTATGCCATAAGTTGGCATACTTCTCGATCGTATTACCTATGTCGTATGTCCCCATGCATTGATAGTATCTTGGTTCCTACCATCCGACCAATGCAATCAAAATCAAAAGCCATGCATAGTGAAATTTTGTACCCTTATCATGGGCCTTGGTAAAGTCTTGCAAAAATTGGTTCGCCAAGAAGGTGGCCCGGTTCATTTGAACCCCTTTTGAAAAAAAAATTGTGGTTGTGATCATTGTAGCTTGTACTTCTTTCTTTCAGCACTTGCGTAGAAATTTACGGCCAACACTTGCATTGCAAACTATCATTGATGTTCATGACATCCAATCCATTTTTCCCATTGAAGGTATGAAAATTTTCCTTCATTGATTCTGAAAGGGATCTTTCCCCTACCTTGTTGAACAAAATGGTCGGATCCTCTCCTACTTTTGGGAGCCCTGTGATCTTCCCAATCAATGCAGTGTCAATTGACACTGGGGAGTCAAGCCACAATGTCCACCCATGGACATAGTTGAGAAATAAGTTGACATGGGCATTGATTTCCAGACTGTGCCTAAAGTGTGGAACCTCCAACAGGTTCAGTACACCTGACTTCTCGAGCCTTGTTTCCAACAATACCGCTCCCATGCCCGGTACACTCCTAGTGCATAAATTATTTTCCCTGGTAAGCTCGAGAAACTTATGTTTGTCTGTAATATCATGGTTGAAAAATTTGAGTGCGGTCACCTTGTTGAGCATGTCTCTTTCAATACTTACACTAGGTGGGACTAGTGTTATTTTCAGTGGGTATTTCCCATCTGTTGGTACTTTGACGTGAGGTGCATCATCTTTCTTTGGTGGAATATAATCCTTCTGGAAGCTTGCATGTGAAGCCAAAGCCGAAGTTCTGGGTACTTTCTCAACCCTTGGTGCATATGTTGGTTGTTTTGATTCCCTTCGTGTTCTTGTTGATGGTGCTCCAACATTCGATGGGGCCATTATTTTGTGTGACAAGTTCCTTTCCTTGCTCTGCAGCTATTTTGTTGTAGTTGTAGTTTGGCTATGAATCATTCGGGTTCAATCTAGTTTGTTCTAGTTCACTCTCTCTTACATGCAACTCATAGAACATAGTTACCAATTTAAGGAGAACTCGATAGAGTTCTCATTTTTTTGGGGGGGTGTCAAGTTTTTTACCCCGTTTTTAAAAATGGTGCTACCAGTAGCACCCCCCCCACCCCCCTTTCTAGGTGGGTTTTTCATATTTTAAATTTCTTGATAAATAAGGCTTCCCCTATTTTTTTTAACTGCTTGTTTTTTCATTTATTTTCAAATTGTTCAAATTTTTTTTTTTTTTCTCAACGGTATTTTTCATCTATTTTCAAACTTTTTTTTTTTTGTTGTTCAATGGTGTTTTTAATCATATTTCCATGCTTCATCCAATGTTAGAAATACTGTACACCATTTATTTTATTATTAAGTTTTTTCATATCATTATGTGTCCTTAATTAATTTATGGTTCCATACTTTTTAAATATAGTGGAAAATATCATTTTTAACACATTTTTTTACCTTTACTTCAATACATAGAAAATAATTGTAGTTAAATAACACTACTTTTAAATATTTAGCAAAAAAATATAACTCATTTTTTTTATCAATTTAAAACTAAAAAATAACTAAAAAAACAAAAAGGATTGAAAAAAAAAAAAAGTTTTAAAAACAAATGTATATTAAAAAAAACCATTGAAGAAAAACCTAAAAAAATAAAGAGGAAAAAGAAACCATAAAATTAAAAATATATATAAAGTAAGAGAAAATGAGAAAAAAATAAGAAAAAGTTAAAAAATAAAATTTTAGGATCCAATTTTTGGTTTTTTTATTTGTGTAGGGATTTGTTGTCAAGGCCACAATTTCAATTAGGTCGTAATCAGCTGCAATTTTAACGTTTAGAAAAACCATTTTTCTTTAAGTAACGTCGCGTTTTTATTTAGGTGTTGATTTTAAGTTTTTTCTAAGCAACTATTTTATGTTTTAAGGCCATGCTTGAAAAAAGTTGTAATTTTGACCCGGTTAGAAAAACTCACCACTTTTTGATTTGGGGGTTGATTTTAAAGATTTTTTTAGAAACCATTTAATCCTTTAAGCCCATGCTTTAAAAAAAGTTATAATTTTGACCCAGTTACAAAAAATGGTGCTACCGGTAGCACCACTTTTTGATTTGTGTGTTGATTTTAAAGTGTTTTTGAGCAACCATTTGATCATTTAAGTGCATTCTTGAAAGAAGTTGTAATTTTGACCCGGTTACAAAAAATGGTGCTACCGTTAGCACCACTTTTTGATTTGGGGTTTAATTTTCATGGTTTTTATGAAAAAAATATGGGTTTTAAGGGCTAGAGTTCTCATTTTTAGGTCACAGTTCTCATTACGTTGGTTACTTTGTGTTAGTCACAAGTATGTACGCATAACGACCTTCGACTGCTTGTGTGCCTCATTTCCAGCTGTCCATGTCTCTTCACACCTTAACTAACTTGTCCAATCCGCCAATGGGGTTGATGAGTGGTTAAATAAATGTAGCTTTATTACCAAATCTGTCGTGTGATTTTTCCCTTGTACTACCAATCTGTCGTGATTTTCAATGGCTTTTCCCATTTAAGATTATAAGGTGTTTTTATGACCTATCATTACCATATTATCGCCATCGTTTCTATGCTTTAATTCTTCCAACGATCTTTTCAGTGTCAAACTGTGAAAATGTTCTTGCTTTTGCATCGGTTTGTTTCACAACCTTTTTCTTCTGTGTATTATTCTCTAAATTGGCGTAGCTCTATCTTGATGCGCGATAATCATTCCTTCTACACAATTTCTTGTGTCCTTGTACTTGACACTCATTTTCGTTTTCTATATCTACCTTTTATTGTTTTTCTTCCTTTTTCCATTTTTTATATGTTTCTTTTTGTTTTATCTTCTTACTATAATACATGTGTTCTGGTACAACCCATAATATTGCATAGGTTGTCGGTCGTCTCTATAGATTTTCAGTCAACTTCCATTCACCATTTCTTCAATGGATTCTCCATTCAGGGTTTCCATCTACGCAACACCTATCTCTATTACATGTTGAATCACATATGGTCCTAATTAGTGCATTCTAAAATTTCCTGGATGTTGCATGAACTTGTTATCATAGAGTAATACCAAATATCCCACTTGAAAATTTTTATGTTTAATGTGTCTATCATGCCATGCATTTTCTCTTTCCT
>JZKD02S1268037.1:830685-842264 GCA_000966675.3 Picea glauca
ACTTAATCTATGAAGTTAGAAAACAAGTTAGAAGGGCCCTTTAACTTCAAAGCATGGAAGACAAGGATTGATCTCATCCTTTCCAAGAATAAAGTGTTGAATATTGTGAAAGGAACCTGTGACAAACCAATATTCCTCAAGTTGTACTAACAATGATAATCTCTCTTATACTGCACTCGAGTCTGATAGATCACTGATCGCTACAATGATCAAGCTAGGTAGAATAAACTCCATTGGCATCACTTCTTCTTTCCCATAAACCAACCTAAATGGTGTCTTTCCTGTCAATTTTTTTCTTGTTGTCCTGTAGGCCCATAATATTGCAGGAACTCTCAAGTCCCAATCACCTCTCCCTACGTTTCATATTTTTGCCAAGGCATTCTCCAGGATTTTGTTGAAAGCTTCTACTCTGCCATTAACATGAGGATGATACAAGTTACTCTTTTGATGATGAATTTGAAACTCCTCATTCAATGTTGCAATTGACTTATTCAGAAAGTGTGTTCCTTGATCATTGAGTAATATGCACGAACATCCAAATCATGTGACTAAATTCTCAAAAAAAATCGCGTAGCAGTATTCACAGTGCAGTTTGTAATTGTGGAAGCTTATGGCCATCTTGTCAAATACTTTTTTTCCTTGATTATGTATCTTGCGCTTGATCTTCTTGCTTGTGGGTTGATTGGCCCCACAAAGTCTATGGCCCATTTCTCAATTGTTTGGAACATAACTTGTGGATTCAAAGGAATTTCAGCCCTCCTGGATGTTTTTCCCACTCTTTGACATACATCGCATGACTGAAAGTATTCCTTATCATCTTTATGAAGAGTGGGCCACCAAATCCCTGTGCACAAAATATTTTGTGTAGTTTCTCTCCCTACATAATGTCCTCCTACAATCCCATCATGTGCTTCTTCAAGTATCATCGGTCTTTCATGTTCCAACACACATCTTCTCAATATTCCATCTGCACCCAACTTATACAAATTCCCTGCAATCAACTGATATTTCATTGATTTCACTACAAGTTGTTTCTTTTGCATGATTGTCATGTCTGATGGATCTATACCTATACTTAGAAACTGCATGATGTCCGAGAAGTAATCATCTACCATATTTACTACAAATAGTTGTGCATCTAGGAAGCTATCATCTAAATTTCCTATATCTTCTTCTGATATAATGCATGATAGATGATTTGGTCCTGCATTCAACTTTCCTAGTTTCACTACAACCTCAAAATTGTATTCCTAAAACAATAGTATCCATCTGCATAGTATTCCCCAAAACACAAGCTTGTTCACTATGTATTGTAATGTAGAATGGTCTGTGTACATATTAAAGTGAGACCCCAATAAGTAATGTCTGAACATTTGTAGTGAATATACCATTGCCAATCCTTATTGTTCTATGGTATTATAATTCTTCTTTGCTATGGAAATCTTCTTGCTTGCAAAATCAATTGGGTGATCTATGTCTCCCTCCCCTGGTTGAGATAGTATCGTTCCCAATGTTATGGATGATGCATCTACATGAACATGGAACTTCTTGTTCCAATCTGGAAAAATCAAAATCGGTGCAGTCACTAGTTTTTTCTTTAATGTGTCCAAACCCTTCTAACAATCCTTGTTCCATTGGAGCTTTGATTACTTCTTCAACAACTTTTCCATTGGTGTTGTGATCTGTGCATATCCTTTGATAAATTTCTTGTAATAGCCTGTATGACCCAGATTTTTCCTCAACTGTTTGATTGATGTAGGTGGTTCTAAATCCAAAATCATTGCAATCTTGGTTGGATCTACTAGTATGCCTTGCTTGCAAACTACATGTCCCAACAAAATTACAAATAGTGTACAAAAAATACACTTCTTTAAGTTCAATGAAATATGATACTATCTACATCGATCCAACAATTAGCCTGATTACTTCTATGTGATCCTTCAGTAGGATGAACATAGTCCAATAATCCAAGTACACTTCAAGTAACTTATGGATAAATTCCTTGAATGTTGCAACCACAACTCTGGAAAACACTGCAGGGGCATTCTTAAGTCCAAACGAGATTATTGTATACTGATACGCCCCCACTCTATCGCGAAAGTAGTCTTGTGTTGGTCCTCCTGTGCAATTTTTATCTGATGGTACCTCAAAATCCATATATAAAAGAGTATGTTTCTTGGTCTCCTACGTTCTCTGGTACCTCATTTGTAAATGGTGTTGGAAATGGGTCATGTAAACACACATCATTCAACTTCCTCATATCCACACAGATCTTGATTCCTCCTATCTTCTTTTCATGTACTACCAATGGACTGATCCACTCAGATTCTTCTACAGGTTCAATGATTCATGTGTCCAACTTCCTATCTATATCTGCGTTCACTTTTTCCTTGGACTTCAGATTTAACTTGTATGATCTCTGGCATACTGGCTTAGTGCCTATTTTCAGTGAAATATTCATCTAAACTAAGTTCCCTGATATCCCCTTCATCTCTAAAAATGTCATTGGGAATAGGTCTTGATATTCATTCAACAAGTATACAATTTTATCTACTATATCATCACTCCAGTAATCCCATATCTATGAAAACTTTGGATTCTCTTTCATCCCAATGTTTACCTTCCACATCTTTATCGATTGGGTGTATGCGACAGATTCAAGTTCTTTCCCCTCTACTGCTCGTTCTCCTTCTATCTCAGGTACTTGTACATTTATGGGATCTTCTTCATCATGCTCTTCTGCATCCATATTGTAGCACTCCAATAACTCATGGATAGTCATAATAGCTCTGTATACACTGCAAACTGGTACCACCTCCATCAGCCCTTCTTCAATGAAGATCATAGTTAGAATATCATATAGTGTTGCATCTATTCATGGAGATTCATGTTCAAATGTAAACATGACTTTGAACCTTTGAGCCAACTCTTCCCATATTGTTTTCTCTCTGTACATTTCCAATTCCAAATACCAGTTCTTCAGAATTGTGTCTAGGGTATGTATAAATATATGCATCCATTATGTTTCTGATACTAAACTTCATAAATTCCTTCACTACTCAACATGATCTGTTGGATCACTCTCTTCTGTATGCTTCCATGGAATATTTTCTCCCTCAATGCCAAACCTTACTTCCATTAGTCTTATGCTTTGTGGTCAGTATTTCATTCCTTCTTTGTGTCCAGTCCACCATCTAGCTGGAGTCTCTTTTAGGACAACATATAGTTCCTACAACCTTTGTTGTTTAGGTACCTGCAACTCAAATTTATTTACAAACAAACTTATTTCAGTCAATCCATCATACATGGGCGGATCACATAATTTTGTTCCAATCCAACACAAGGATCAGGTTATGCATGCACATCATCTAGTTTACACATCATGCATTCTTTGTTACCAATGCTCTAGACCTTCTTTAGAATATGATGCACACAAACTGATACTTCTCCAGCTTAGTGTACCATCTGCAGTGGGGTTTACATAATCATCCATCCATGTAGTCATGTTATATTAATTATATATATCATTTTCTCTGGTTGGATCTATGTATATATTCCCTTCTGATGGGTCCAATTGTGCAGTAACTTTCAACTCTCCAACTTAAAATATAATCTCCCTCCTCTTTAGGTTAATGATCACCTAGTTATCAAAATCTCATTCCAGTCCCATCAGTGTTGTATATGGTTGAATGTCATCCATGATCTCAATAACTTCAATTTTTTCTATACTACACACCCCATCTATGTTCACTAGTACTCCTATCAAACAACCAATCGGTACGATTTTGTGCTCATCCCTGAGCCTTAACTGAACAAGAGACCATATTAGCTTGGGTTTTCCCATCATCTCCCGAGTCTGTTTAGGTGAAACATTCACGTTATAACCCAAGTCCAATATAATATTATCCACATTATACTCCCTAATTTATGCACTAAATCTGAATTCTTTGTTGGTCCTCTTTCTGTACAGTACCTAATTCACCATGATTTGTGCATTGGGATTTTCCCTTCCTCGTGTGCAGTGATCAATCATGTTATACAATGTACTCAGTGCAATATCATATTTCATTAGTTCTACACAACTTCTCAGAAACTATGTTAGTGTGCTTACCTTCCCAATTGGTTTCTCTTGCACCGAGAATTCTCCAACATGAGGGGAAGATGATGTTGATGCTCCCCAATTTTTTCCAAGTAACTATTTTATTGTCTTTTGATATGTCTCATTTTCTTGTTGAGGATCAAAGTTTGGCATAGGCCTTTCTGACTTCCTTACCCATTGCTCAATCTTATTTCCTTCACCCGTCACATATGCTCTTGTTCTAGCTCCTCCATGCATAACGAATGATATTATTGGTCCTTCATTGTGTTTTTTAGCTGATATTTTTTGTACATTTTTATTTGGATTCTGGTGTTGGTTTCCTCTGGCCTACCATTTCTTAACTAGTTGAGGACAATCCTCTGTCACATGGTCCAGTTCTCTACAGTATGTGCACGTTGTACATGGATTCAGTCATGTTATAAAAATAGGATCGCAGAGAAATAAAATAAAACATAGAAGATACAAAATACAATAGAGGCACAAATATACATGGCTCACCCAGTGTGGGCTACGTCCACCAGAGAAATTGCCAGGTCCTTCCTTTTTATTATCTAGCAAGATGAAGGGATACAACCTACAACACACCCACTATAACTTCCTTGTCTTTCTCTCACAGTATCCTCCCTCAAAATACAATATTTAACATCACACACAGCCACAATATAATTATGTCATAAAAGAGGGTTTCCTTCTAGGGAAAAAATCCCTAACATATCTTCTAACGTCGAATCAGCGACCTTATAATGAACGGTCTAAATTGACTATGAAATATATTTTACAAGGTAATTTTTCACCTCCCACCCCTAGAACCCCCTGAAGACAGTAGTGGGCGGGGGGGAAATCCACCCCCCCCAGCCCCCATCAATAAATGGGATCCAAGCACGATTGAAACAAACCTTTGAATCAGGAATATAATCAGGCTACACAACCAACAATCTCCCACTTGGAGACTAATCACAATAACTCCACTGATGTTGTACCTGCTAAACTATGATCCACCTTGGACCTGCAAAATTTATCATCTTCACCTTCATGCTTGAAGGCCAACTGAAACTGAGCAAGAACTTTGTTTCTCCCTGGTTACTACCTTGGTTAACATGTCTGCGGGATTCTGGCTACTAAGTGTATTTTCCAACTTCAAATGTCCATCCTCCAAGATGGGTCATATGAAATGGCATGTGAGTTGTATATGCTTAGTATTATAATGGAAGGTTGAGTTATTTGCAAGATGAATGGAACTGTCGTTGTCACATAACAACTTTCTATTCTCCTGCTTCTTTCCCAATTCCTCCATAAACATTTGTAACCAAATCATCTCTTTACTAGCCTCTATAGAAACAACATACTCTTTTTTCATTGTTCAAAGTGAAACAACCTTTTGCAATTTGAAATACAACTTACTGTTGTTCCACCTACAGTAAAAACATACCCTGTGGTGCTCCTCCTCTTATCTTTACCACCTTCCATATCTGAATCAACATATCCCTCTAGAATAGTGTCTGAACCTCCAAAACATAATGCATGAGTACTATTACCTCTCAAATAACTGAGAATCCACTTTACTGCCTCCCAATGTTCTTTACTTGCATTTTTCATATACCTTCTCACAACTCCCACTACATGTGAAATATATATTCTTGTGCAAACCATAGCATACATCAAGTTGTTAATTGTTGATGAATAATATGACCCTATGCATGTATTATATCTCCTCTTGTGTCTTGGGACACATTTCCTTGGTTAATTTTAAATGGTTGGCCAAAGGTGTACTAATTGGTTTCACATTTTTCATTCTAAACATATCCAACACCTTCTTTATGTACTCACCCTGAGACAATGTCAATTTGCGATTTTCCCTATGTCTTGTTATTATCATACCAAGATTTTTCTTTGCAGCACCCAAATCCTTCATTGAAAATGAATTATCTAATTTCCTTTTGAGCACATTTACATCCTTCATATTAGACCATGTAGCAAGCATTTCATCTACATACAATTGCAAGATAATATAACTTCCATTGTGTAGCCTCTGAAAATAAACACAATGATCAGAATGACATCTACTATAACCTTGTTCTATCATAAACCTAGCAAACTTCAAATACCACTTCCTTGGAGCTTGCTTTAGGCCATACAAGGTCTTCTTCAACCTGCATACCAAATTCTCCTTCCCTTTAACCTCATACCCTTGTGGTTGTTGCATATAAATAACTTCATTCAAATCTCCATAGAGAAAAGTTGTTTTTACATATAACTGTTCAATATCAAAATCTTCTACTCCCACAAGAATTAAAATAGTCCTAATTGAAGTCATTTTAACAACAAGAGAAAATATTTCATCAAAATATATTCCTTTCTTCTATGCAAACCCATTTACAACATGTCTAGCCTTGTACCTCTTTTTGCCTCCATCTTCTTCCTTCAACCTGTAAACCCATTTATTTTTCAATTCTCTTTTTCCTGCAGGAACTTAACCAATTCCCAAGTCTGGATATTTACCAAGGAATCCATTTCCTCTTTCATGCCTTGCTCTCACTTCTTTTTAGTATTTACCTACATTGCCTCTTCATAACTTTCCGGTTCACCAGAATCAGTCAACAATAAATAATATAATTAAGGAGAGTATCGTTTAGGGGGTCTACTTAACCTGGTAGATATTCTAACAACAATTGCAGGAGTTTGAGGTACCTCTTTCTCTTGTTGTTGTACATTTTGATTTTCTGGTACCTTTGGAATTTCCTTTTTAGTGATCTCATCAAGTAATGTGTATTCTGGTTTTTCTTCTTTCTATTTCCTTCCCTGCAATTGATCTTTATACGTGACCTTCTCATTGAATATGGAATCTCTACTCCTAATGATTTTGTGATTTTCATAATCCCATAAGAGATAACCAAAATCATTAACACCATATCCAATAAAGGTACACTTCTTGGATTTTTCTTCAATCTTTGTTCTATTTTCTTTATCAATATGGATAAATGCTTCACAACCGAAAGTCTTCAGAAACGAATAGTTTATCTTTTTACCTGTCCATGCCTCCTTTAGAATGCCACCTTTCAAAGAACTTGAAGGTCCTTTGTTTATCAAGTAAACAACAATATCTACAACATCTGCCCAAAACTATAAGGGAAACCCTGCATCCAATCTCATACTCCTTGCATGCTCCATGATTGTCATGTTCATCCTTTCTGATGTTAGTACTTTGTAATTTCTCAAGCTAAAGAAGAAATGGGCAGAGGTAACTACAAAACCACTTTGGAGTCAGGAATCTAGCCCTCTAAGACTCAGAGAGGGATCTATCTGTATGATTCATCTTTGTTTGGATTAGAATGTTAGGCTATTTATGAAAGTAAAGGGTTTGGTTTTTAAATTATTTGGTTGGAATGGCCAGGGAGGGCCATTGTGCAATGGAGTCAAAGAGTTTGTGTTCAATCAAGGAAGGTTCTACAAAAACCATAACAGGGCAATATAGGCACCTATGTTGGATTCTTAAGATTGATGAATGATTTGAAAAGAAAGGTGAGGGAATTGGATTATACCATAGCAATTAAGAATTATGGAACTAACCCTCAAGCAGAAAACATTGAGATTATCCAAAACCAGTAACAGAGTGCACATCAAAACAAATTATGTCCTTTAGTCTTCTATTGAATAATTCAGATTGGAAACACATAAAATTATAGCAGAGAAATGAGAAAAATAAACAAATGGCATAAGAATCATGTCAATGTCTCAACTGTATTACTGAAGTTTTGAAAGAAAGGAGTCTTTGTGAGCTCTGCTACAATATTAGTTCCATCCTTCAAAAAGATCCCAATTGATCAACCCCCAATACCTCGAAATCAAAAGTATTTATAAGGTATCTAAATTGTTCCTGTCATTAATGAACGAGATATAAATTAGCAAAATATAAACTAACTATATATTTAATTACAATAATATAGAATTGTCTCATATCTGCTTCTAACTTCCAGTGTTGATTTGATGGAGGTTGTTTATGATTTGTCCTTTAATTTCTGCTACATGGCTTATATTTGTTGTTGACTATGGCCACCTCTAAAAAATCGTGCCTTGAAATATGGAGATGATTGGTTGCATGTTGATCTTTTTTTTCTAGGTGTCTCGAGTCATATGAAATCTAGAATGAGGTTGAAGCTACCTCCATGAGCTTTGTTTAATGTCCCTTCATCTTTGCCATTTGTCCCTTTTGAATATTTTTCCTCCCTAAATTATGAAAAATAGATTCCAAGTAAGTCTTGTATTCTCCCAATCTGAGATGTCTGTGTAAAATATAGGGGGTGTTTTTGAAAATCATCTTGTTCTGATAAAAAAACTCTCTCGGTCTTTTGAAATCCATCTCCATCTTTCCAAAACATCAGTCGCAACAACATGACAAAAACATGAAAAATGGAATCATGAACAATAGTTCTCAGAGATGTCTTTGATTCTCCCAATTCATGATACCTGTGTAAAATATTAGAGAGGTTAATGTATTTTAGCCCATTCTGTACAATAACCTCTCTCTGTTTCTGAAAAATACTTCTGGTTTGCCCCATAAATTCTCTTTGAAGTGGACATGTGATGACATGTGGTAGAGGTTGTTTCACTTTTTTCACACCCCCTTGGTTGAGTGACATAGGGAGGGGAGGGGGGGGTCCGAAATTGCTTTTTATGTTTGTTTGTTTTTTTTTGTTTTTTTTTTTTTGTTTATTTTTTTTTATGTTTTTATTTTTATTTTTTTGTTTTTATTTATTATTTTTTTGTTTATGTTTTGTATTGTTTTATGTGTTTTTTATTATGTTTTTATATTTTTTTGTTTAACATTTAATTAATGTTTAATTTTTTTAATTATTTAATTAATTATTGTTAATTATTAATATCTTTTTAAATTTAATACATTATTACACTAACCTAATTTCTAACCCAAACATACTAACCTAATTAACTTTACTAAGCTAATTAATATTAACAATGCCACTAACCATTCATTATTAACCTATTATTTTTTAGCCTAAGCTTGTTTATTCATGCAGGGACAAAATTGGCAGAGGGGTGAAGAAATTGAGGGTGAGGAAATGAAGGGTGCATCAGGGTGATGAAGGATCGAGCGAAATTGATGGAGGGAGAAACGAAATCAACTTATCCTAGCAAGCCAGGTGTCTTCATCATGAGATAAATTCCAAATAGATAGCTAAAAAATCAAATCACCTATGATTATAGGACCCTAACATCTGACACATCATTTTCTTGTGGTGTTCCTAGAACTGTCTTCTCTCTACGAATCCCATGGTATGAACAATAATAATCAAAATACTTGCTACAATATTCACCTCCATTGTCTTTTCTACAACACTTCAACCTTTTTCCTGTCTCATTCTCAACCAATCTTTCCATTTCTTAAAAGTGTCAAAAACATCAGATTGTTATCGAATGCAATAAACCCAAGTTTTTATAATTTCATCATCAATAAAAGTAACATAATAACGAGAGCCACCAAGAGATGATACCTGAGTTGATCCCCATATATCTGTATTCACAATCTCTAACTTTTCACTCTTCCTTTCCTTTTAACTCTAATAAATATGACTCTCTTATGTTTTCCATAAACACGGTTCTCACATAAATCCAAATCAATTTGTTTAAGATTTGGCAACAAATTCCTTTTGTGAAGTATCTGTATCCCCTTCTCACTCATGTGTCCAAGCCTATGATGACACAGTGTTGTATCCACTCCAGTAGGAGATAAAGAGATAGAAGAGTTAGCATTACCAGTACATAAATACAATGTACCTACCTTCTCTCCTTTTTTTATCACCAATGATCCTTTAGTGACCTTCCATGCCTTATCTGTAAATGTAGATATACAACCTTTACTTGCCAACTTCCCTATTGAAATTATATTTTTTCTCATATGTGGAACATGTCTTACCTCTTTTAGTAGCCATTGATTTCCATTCTCTTGATTTATTTGTACCTTACCCATTCAAGCAATTTTACATGGTGCATCATCACCCAAATGAACCTGTCCAAAATCACCTTGAATATAATATTGAAAATGTTTCCTATGGGGTGTGGAATGAAATCAAGCCCTTGAATATGCTACCCAAGAATCCGTAATATTATCTAAATAAATAATCAAAGCATCTTGTAACACATCACATGCTGAATTTGCTTCTTGATTTTTCTCTTGTTGTCCATCTCTTTGTTTCTTGGGAGCTCTACAGTCTTTCTTTGGATGTCCTTTCATCCCACAATTCCAACACTCTATTTTTCCTAGTATGGATTTGTATCTTCCCTTCCAAGAATTCACATGGTTCCCTAGACTCTTTCCTCTTTCCTTTTGTCTTCCTTTGGTCTCCATGATCAACGCATTACCTGATGTCTCACCTTTTATTTTCCGTCACATTTTCTCACTAAGGATAACACCAATAAAATCATCGAATTTCAGAGTGTTTGAACCAAAGACAGAGTTACTTACAGCCATGACCAAGCCATTCTATATTTATGGAAATGAGCACAAGATTAGAAGAGCCCTAACCTCATCATAAAATCTCACTTTTACATAACTTAGCTCATTGGTAACCATATTAAATTCATTTAAATGAACTACAACAGACACATCTTCTGACATCCTCATATTAAATAATCACTTCATTAGAAATACCTTGTTGGAGGCCGAGGGTTTTTCATATAGTCTATCTAGTGCCTTTAGCATATCCTCCATTGTATTTTCTTTTGAAATATTGAAATCCACAAATGCTTCCAGACACAACCATATTGTTCCTAGTGCCTTTCTTTCAAGAACCTCCCATTCTTCATCCTTCATGGATGTCGACTTCTTTGTTATTCCACCCAACGGTAGGTAAAGATCCTTCTGATATAAATAATATTTCATTTGCATCTTCCATAGATGGTAGTTTTGGCCATTAAATTTCTTGACCTTAAACTTTCCATCTTATGCCATTGCTCCCACTCGAACTAGGAATTGTCCTTTCCTACGAGTTACATTTGGCTCTGATACCAGTTGTTAGAAAAACAGGATTGCAGATAAATAAATAAAACAAATAAGGAAATAAACTACAAAATATACAAAATAAAATAGAGACACATATATACATGGTTCACCCAGTGTGGGCTACATCCACTAGAGAAATTGTCAGGTCCTTCCTTTTTATTATCCATCAAAATGAAGGGACACTACCTACAACACGCCCATTGTAACTTCCTCTTCTTTCTCTCACAATTTCCTCCCTCATAATACAATATTCATCATCACACACAACCGCAATACAATTCCCTCATAAAAGAGGGTTTCCTTATAGGGAAAAAATCCCTAACATAAATTCTACTGTCAAATCTACGACCTTATAATGAACAGTCCAAATTGACTATGAAATTACAATATTTTATAAGGAAAATTTTCCCAAAATTTCACTTCAGGGGCACTTCCCCCGAATCCCCTGCCATGGGGGGTCCATTA
>JZKD02S1268037.1:853676-879306 GCA_000966675.3 Picea glauca
AAGCAAGCTGAATCTTAGTTTCATCATCTTGAATTTTTTGTATCCTACAATACACCTCAATCTGACGAATCCAATTATCTAATTTCTCAGCATTTACTTCTCCATTTTACATTGGAAATTCGAATTTAATATCAAGCTTTAACGAGGGAATTTGTGAAGGAGTTTTACCATGTCCTTTTGGAGAATTCGGAAGAGGTCTTGAATTGGTAGAAGAAGAGGAAGAAAAAGATGGAGGTGAGGGTGGTGGAGAAGCACCATTCCCTCCATTTCTATTTGGAGTTTTATCACCACTGTCTCCCTTATGCTTTGAAGGGTTGGAGCCTTCACCTTGCGACCTTGTATTCCTTTCCATCAAGATTTTCATCATTTTTCTCATTTCCATGACAGCCTTTCTGATATCTTCATCTTCCGCAGGAATATGTTCATGACTCTCTTCATAAGCCATACTTGGTGAATGCCTCCTTGAAACTTGTGGTGATGATATAAGCTTCCTCCTTGAAGGATGAGAACTTGGCTCTACAAGTTGACCTTCTCCTCTTGTGAGTTTCAACCTTGTGAGAATCAGAAAATAAAACACTTTCAAATAATCAAGTCTTCAAAAACCTATGCTATGATACCAACTTGATCTAAAAATGAAGAAGACTTGTAATCTTGAAAATATTTGCAAGTTAAATTTTATGTGTTAAAATGCAAATGGATCAACTTTGCAACACAACTTTTATAGCAGTTACTCATTAAAGATGCATAGAAACAACAGCAATAAAAGTGAACAGAAAACACATAACACAACAAATGATAAAGGAGTTCACCCCTCTCTTGGGCTACATCTCCCGGTCCAGCTTCCAATGGATCATTTGTATTATTTGCTCAAAGTGCTCAAAAATTTTCTTTACAATGCTCAAAATTCCAAATAGATGGATCCAATGGCTCCAGAATGTCCAAAAACCCCTAGCTGGGCTTTTTCGACACCTCATTTGGCCAAAAATTGAAGAAGATAGGCTTCCTCGAAGTCCCCCTTCAAACTTGTTGTCTCTGCATCTACAAATTGCACCCTTGTTGGCTCAACCTAGCCCACATGCATATTTAAGTGTTAAAAATCAGCACTGGATGCAACCACGCAAACCATGCAAATTGTAGGATGGTTATGGGTGCACCTAGCCCCTAACCATCAAGGGCGAGGTCATGTGGCCCATGTGACCACGCACAAACACAAACGGGGCTCAAACTTTAAGGGCGAGTAAATTCGTGACAAGTGGCAGGCATTATAACCATTTAACCCACATGCAAAACCAAAATGCATGTGCCAACCAGTGATCATGGTACCCACGATATGGTCATATGGTAATAGTCGTGCGACCAGGGGTTGGTGCTAAGCCCCAGCCCGGACCCCCGCACCAATACATAACAAACTCAAACTTAAATAATTGTGAAGCCATATGTATAGCAAGGATTATGGTGTGGAGTGTTGGCAATGAAAACTTTGCAAAGGTTGTACTCATGGGTGGAGGTCACAGGGTTGAACCTGGTGGACTCCAATAAAGTTTTATACAAGAAACCAATAACATGGTGCCACGTGGCAGCCCATGACTGGGCCACGTGACATCGTGCAACCAACCAAATACTACCATGTTTCACAATGTCATTCATCCACATCTGCCAACTGTCTGCCACTCAACCCTGCCATGTGTCATACGGACTGCCACATCAATAGACGTACGGACTGTACAGTCAACATCCCTTTTTTTTGCATGTTTTCCATTTTGAACAGAACGCGATATCTCTCGCTCCCGACGTTTGTTTGAACCCAAACAAGTTTCTTTGGGTTAGTAATGACAAGGCCTATGCTCCCATTCAATTTGAAGCGATTCTGAGCACTTTGATTTTTTGAGAAAAATTTGATCCCCTGGATCAACTGCACAGGCAGTAGTGAAAATCCAAGAGAAATTACCATTAGTTCACAAAAAGGTTTTTGCATTTGATTTGAATGAAAATTTTGAACCTTCTAAGTTTGTGGTGGAATTGATGGAACTATATGCTCAATTCAATGATCAGAAAATGCTAAGTACATCCTCCAGCAAATAAAGGACAAATGAAGTGCCAACAAATCAAAGAAATCTCAACAAATTCGGAAATATCTCCAATGTATCTTTTAGTTTTGATTGTAGTCTATTTTGAGATCATAGAATGTGGGATGTCTAACAACTTTTAGTTAAGACATGTTTTTTATAAATAAACAGATCTAAGATCTATTCAATGAATTTTTTTGTTGAATGTAAGAGAGAACTCATTGAATATCAATAGAAAAGAGAAGACAAATATTCTACATCTCATTTCCTTGAGTTATGTGTTTTCTTTGTATTCCCATTTCTTAATCATATTGTCTTCACTCGATGGTTCTTGAATATTGAAATACCACAATTTAGTAATACATCTACTATGATCTCCATATATTGGAAGTTTGATCAGTTACAGTTTTTCCTCTTTTATTACTCTGAGTAAAACAAGACCCGTAATCTGTGTGAGATTCCTCATTTTTAAATCATCTATCAAGGACTCCTTCATAATTCTTCTACTACGTATGAGGTAAGATTTATCTGTATTTGATACCTCACTTTTTTTAATAGTATTTGTTAATCGATTCTACTTTTCATTAGATTAAAATTAATACTAAAAGAAAGAGATACTGCCTCTATATTTTCTAATCAGAAAGATTCATTTGAAGTTACATCTTAAAAAATTGAAGGTGGAAAAAGCATTACAAAAAACAATTTTTATGAATCTTTTGGATCCTTGACATTATTCCACAAGCCTAGAATCAATCTTAGGAACAACAGAGATGATGCTCACACTGGTCCAAGACTACCTGTGGCTGGAACCAGATGGAGCCTTCTTCATCCAACTCTAGAAGACTAGTTTGAGTTTGGAACTTAGTTCCAATCATCTTATTTAAGCATGAGAATGAAAAACATGATGGACCTTAGAATGATTGGGCAAATATAACTAATAGGCCACACGTTCCACACGCTTGAGAACTGTATAAGGACAATAAAATTTGGGCGCCAATTTATGACAATGGTCATCCTTGAGTGAAGTGTGCTTATAAGGTTGCAGTCGAAGAAACACGTGGTCCCCTTCAAAAAAATGACGTTCTGAGTGACCTTGATCTGCTTCTTTCTTCATGTGATTCTGAGTCATGACCAAATTCTTTTTTAGGGTACGGAGAATAGCCTCTTGAACTGTAATATTTTGGTCAACCGCCTGGACCTTCAAGACACCATGCATGTATGAGAGAACTTAAGGTGTATTTTTTCCATAGATTGATTCAAAAGGAGTCATGTGAGTATTTGTATGGTAAGAAGTGTTGTACCACCATTCAACTAGGGTAACCATTGAGCTCACTGATTTTTCATTTCAGATGAAAAACACCTCAAATATGTTTCCAAACACTTGTTGACAACTTCAGTTTGACCATCAGTCTAGGGATGATAGGTTGTGCTAATATTCAACTGGGTTCCCTGTAGTTTGAACAATTCTTGCCAAAAATTGCTGGTGAAAGTGGGATCTCGGTCAAAGACAATGGAGTGAGGCATGCAATGAATTTTAAAGATATTATCCATGAAAATTTGAGCCATTGTGGATGCAATGAATGGGTGTTGAAGAGCACATAAATGAGCATATTTGAAAAGATGATCAACAACCACCATGATGACGGATTTATTTCCTGATTTAGGTAAGCAAACAATGAAATCCATAGAAATATCCATCCAAAGAGCAGGTGGAATGGGAAGTGGTTTTAGTGTGCCATGGGATTTGACAATTTCTTCCTTGTTGCATTGACAAACATCACATTCTTCCACAAAGGTACGGATGTATTGCTTCATACCATCCCATAAAAAAGAATGTTTGATCCTGTCATAGGTTTTGGCAAACCTGGAATGCCCAGGTGTGGGTGTAGCATGAAGCTCAAAAAGCACCATGGATTTAAGTTGCAATTATTTGCTTAAATATAGACGGCCTTTGTAGCAAAGCTCTTCATTGTGCCAAGAATACTCTAGAGAAACTGGAGAATTTTCTTGAAATTGTTGGATCAGACGTGATAGTTTGGGATCTTGCATCCATTCATGGCGAATAGTTTGGAGTTAATCTGGTACAATGAAAGATAGAGAAAATAGGGACCCTTCATCTTCATATTTCCTTGAAAGAGCATCTGGAACCACATTGTCTTTTCCTTTCTTGTAAATTATCTCATAATAATATCCAAATAGCTTTGTCACCCATTTTTGTTCCTCTGGGGATGAAAGTTGTTGCTCCAGAAAATACTTGGGGCTCTAATGATATGTCTTAATTTGGAATTATTGTTTCAATAGATAAGGGCACTAGAGATCCACAACATGTATAATGGCCATCATTTCCTTTTCATAGATTGATTGGCCCAAATGGTGCTCTGAAAAAAAAATTCTAGTGAAGGCCAAAGGCCAACCATCTTGCATAAGGATTGCATCAATTCCTTTCCTTGGAGCATCGCATTCCAAGGCAAAGGCCTTTATGAAGTCAGGAAGGGTCAGGACATGAATAGTGCACATAGCCTCTTTCAAAGCTTGGAAGGAGTGATCAGTTGTTGGATTCCAAATGAAATCATTATTTTTAAGGAGAGTAGTGAGAGGCACTGCAATTCTTAACAAACTTGCGATAATATCTTGTTAAACCGAGAAAACCATGCAATCTCTTGATATTATTGGGATGAAGTTAATCCTTCATAGCTTCAATTTTCTTAGGATCCACCTTGACACCATCCTTGCCAAAAATATGACCCAAGTACTCCACTTTCGAGGCTTCAAAAGCACATTTATATTGTTTGAGGAAAATTTGGTGTTGAGAGAGAAGATGATGAACTTGATCCACATGTGAAACATGGGTTGTCCATGTTTTACTATATATGAGAATATCATCAAATAAAACTAAGAAAAAATGATGGAGAAAAGGACAAAAGACATAATTCATGAGGTTCTGGAAAGTGGAGGGAGAATTACACAAGCCAAAGGGTATGAGTCCCTCATGATTTCGAAAGGAAGTCTTAGGAAAGTCTTCCTCTTTCATACGTATCTGGTGGTAGCTAGAATAAAGATAAAGTTTAGTAAAGAATCAGACACTACTTAATTCATCCAAGAGATCACCAATGACATTGATGGGAAATTTTTCTTTGATGGTGAGTTTGTTGAGAGCACGAAATTCAGGATGCATGCACCAAGAGAATTATTTCTTAAGTACCATGACCATAGGAGAAGAGTAGGGGTTGGTACTAGGATGGATAACACCTGCAATGAGAAATTATTGAACAATTTTCTCAATTTCATTTTTTGGGGAAAAGGGGTGAGGATAAGGGAGAACATTGGGAGGATGAATGTCGGGTATTATGGGAATGGAATGATCATGAACACCATGAGAAGGGGGAATTCCATGGGGAGTGGAAAAAACAACTTAATGTTTGGAGATGATGGATTGGCATTCAGGATGCACAGAGGGTGTCTCAGTGGCGTGAATGGAATGGAGTTTTTCAATAATGTCAAAATGACCTTTCTTGAGGAGATTTTCCATGTGATGGGAAATGATGATTTTAGCAGAGACGACGGTGATGCCTTGGAACTAATACCATTGTCCTTCATGGTTGAATTGCATTGTTAATTCCTTAAAATCCATGAGGATGGGACCAAGAGTCCGTAATCATTTTGCACCAAGCATAATGTCACAACCACCCATGTCAATAGAAAACATATGAGATTTCATGTGGTACTGACCAATTTGGATACGCACATTTTCACAACGCCCCCCACATTTCATGGAACCACCATTGGAAATCATTATTTGAAATTTCTTGACTGCACAGATATAGAAATTATTTTCTTGGGCAATGCAACGATGAATAAAATTATGGGTGTTTCCACTGTCAATGAGGATGGTAGCCTTTCGATGCTTAATGTAACCAATTAGATTGATAGTTTTGGTAGCAGAGAAGCCAATGAGATCATTCAGTGAAATGACTGGTTCAATTTATGGGGCAGTCCAAGGGTCGAGTAATATCAGTTGGCTCTAGCAACTTAACCATAGGGGGGGCCTCGACCTCTTCTTATGAAACATCCTCAGATGTGGCCATGAAAATATTTTGTTCCTTACATTTGTGCCCCGAAAAATATTTTTCATCACAATTATGACAAAGACCCTTGAGTTGGCATTCAACCATTTCTTCCCAAGTCAATTTATGGATCTTCGGTGGAGTGGAAGCAAGGGTTGGAGTGGTGGGTTTAGGGTAGGGAAGAAAGGACGGTTTTCTGGTTTGAGAAGAGACAACCTGTTGTGATTCCTTATCTATTTTAGTAGCTTCCACCCAACTTCGAGGGCGAGCCATGAGGACATGGGCACGAATCTCATCCTTGAGGCAACTGATAAATCATTCCTGGAAAAAAGCATCAGGCATTCTCTCTATGCGGAAATCCAAGTGCTCAAAAGAAGCTATAAAGTCTTCAACTATTCCATATTGTTTCAACTTGGTCAAACGACCTAAATGGTGTGTGTCAGTTTCAAAGAGTTAATAAATATCTGCAACAAATTGTGTCCAAGTTGCATACCCTTGGCGAGCATTTTTTCTCCATTTCCACCATTTCCAATGTTCCATATCTAGATGGATAACACCATACTTGAGTTTGGCCAACTCATCAATAATGTCGTACAAAGAGAAATAGTGTTCCATTTGAGTGACCGAGCATGTGGGATTCGATCCATCAAATTTGTTCACCTCCACGCGAGGGGGACACAGGTCCCACTAAAAGTAGTTGGAAGGAAAATATGTGGAATGGGAGGATTCAGTACCTTCAGGGTTATAAGGTGTGGAAGAAGAGAAGGGGTATGGGGTGGGATTAAAGAAGGAGGTCAAATTGTTCACCATGTCCTGGCATTGCTGACACATGTTGGTCAATTGAGTGATGGATGTGGGAAGTGATTCGAGTGGAGAAAGTCAGGAATTGAGGTTAGAAATACTAGAAGTAATGGAAGAATTATTAATCTAAGTTTGGTCATTATATTTGTCTAAGGAAGTGATATGTTATTCCCAATCTTGGTTGTGGGTGTGGGCCATGGGGATGGGATATGGGGGAAGTGGGACCACACAGGAAGGGTTTTCTAGTGAATGGTAACACTATGATTAGTGAACAGAGAGGAATTCAATGGGATAGGTGCCAAATAGGGGTGTTGGGAAGGGGTCAAGTCCATAGGAAAACAATCTGAAAAATGATAGGTATGATTGCAATTATGGAAAAGAGAGGAATCCAATGAGATAGGTCTCAAATAATGGTGTAGGCATGATCCATACTCTATTTTTTTTTAATACTCCTGTGGATTTATACTTCGATATGAATAATATTGTAGTGGTGAAATGGCCAAATTCTTAACATGAAGAAATGTGTAGGAATTTTGCAACCCTAGTGCAAGAGGCAAGGTTGCACAACAATAGCTATTGTCTATTATGTTTATGCTATGTTCCCATCCCAAGGGTTAGGATGTTTAGTTTTTCTACATACATGGTTTTTCCCTATTCTATAGCTCTCTGATATACATGTGGGGTCAAATAATAGTACTCGACCCAATATCTTAGGGAACCAACTAATGAGGCTAGAATGTACCCTTAGCCATACAACGCAATTACACAGGTACTATAGAGTATATTCCTGAGTGTTATTCTCAGTAGCACTATAGTATTCAGGAGACCGATTAGTTTATCTATGAAGGGCTTCAAGATATCTAGGTTGATCTATATACAGGTGTTGTCTGATGCGCTACCACTCGAAGGGGTACCAACAAGGGTTACAAGGGTGGAAAACATTGTGCTCTTAAGTACCACTTGTATTTACTATGTGTATGCTTCCCCGACCATGGATTTATGCATTGAATGACAAATATCTATAGCTTTAAGATGTTGGAATACATCTCTACCTTGAAAAAAATAAACCACAATTTTCTTCCAAGGAAAGTGATCTGATACCACTTGTAAGGTACCAGATATATTATAATAGAATAAAACATAAATACTGAAGAGAATAACAGTGGAGAAACACAATATATGAAACCATAACACCAAAATAATACCTTTATTGATAGGAAATAATGTTCACTTACCTCTTCGAGGGGGCAACCTATAGCAGAGAAATGCTCAATTACAATAATTCTCAAGAAAAACCTCATCATTCCCTTGACTCCTATTTATACTAAATATATCTACCAAAATAAAAATATATAGGAAGATCTTTTAGAAGTAGAAGCTTCTATTAGGCTTTCTTACATTTGACTTATTCTTCCTTATTACTAGGCCTTATTAATATTGGTCGTTATTACATGTAAAATATATTATTCTACCTATGTGAGGGGTTAGGGAGGTTAGGTCCATAACATGTTGATGTGGATAAATATGGAGGGAATTAGATCCAAGCGAAGAAGGTGTTGCAATGATATTAGGCATTTTTTTTTGTTGTACACACATTCAATCTATTGTAAATCTACCTTCCTTCCCCCAAATTTATTTTATTGTTCTTATGTATGTTTGTTATATTAAGATCTAGTAATTGATGGTAAATTATTTGGATTGAAAGTGATTTAGATATAGTGTTTTGAAACTACTTGAAGTGTATATCTTGGAGTAGGGAAGGTTTTGTATGTCTAATATGTGCAGATCTATAAGGGAAATCAAGGTTGAATACTTTTTGGATTAAAATTGCTCACTTGGATCAAGAATCAACTATGGTTTAAGAGGTATGTTCTCTCCCATTCTCTATTTCATTTCATATTATAAAACATTAGATCAAGGAAATAAATTTAGTAATCTATCATCTCTTTGCAATGAGATGTCAACCCACTCATCGAGGAATTCATTATCTAGCAATAGAGAAAAGTTCCCCACAACAAAATTAGCGACTATGTTAGGGAAATTCTTGGAATTTCTCCTTTTTGGGTTGGTATACTTGGTCTCTAATACTCGTATCCCTTATATATGACTAATGGTGATAGATGGTGTCTCAATCGACTCTATGGTAGAAAAAATTAGGTTTTTTTCAATCTTCGTTCTTTATTTTTTCCCTCATTTAGGAAATGCATGTCACCCCTAGTGGTGATATTTCACATATTAAATTGTGCACATAGGTTTTCAATCGGTATCTTGCATGCATTAAGTTGTGCTCCCTAGTTTTCCTTCTATATCACATGCACATGCCTATATAAGTTGAAATCTACACCCTTGCATGGTTCTAGATCTAGATTTTAGTCCTTGAGAGACGGGGCTACTACCCTCTGTTTAGAGACTTACATCAACTATGTTAGTTTGTATAATCACATTGTAGTAGCATGCAATCCTTGAAACCAAAATTGCTAAAAAAAATCTTTTTGTGTTTTGGGCATTTAATTGAGTGAATTTTTGAAATTGTATTTTTAGCTTCTTGTTGCTCTTAAACTACACTATTAAGAGTTCTAAAACATATTTACATTGCAATAAAACAACAAGCTATATCTCTTCTAATTTTGGAATTAAATGTATCTTCAAGATTTGCATTAATTTGCTTAAAAGAAGAAGTGTAGGATTGCAAGTGAATTTTAATTCTTTTTCTTCATTATTTTTCATTATTGAATCTCAAAACACCATCAAAGTTTCATTATTCTACCCTTGATTAATCAACAACCTTGAAAATAAATTCTAATTTAAAATCAAATAAACTTGTCATTGAGAGAAAACTAAGAACAATCTAGGTGATATGGCCTTGGTGTAGGTTTAGAGAATAAAAGATCTAAGCCCACCAAAATGAAAATAGAAATTGAATAAAGAGTGAAAATCATAGTAGTAGCAAGAGGTATATGCTTGGAAAGATCCTCTAACGTGAGATTCAACAACTAGGTTAAGCTTATTAAGTGTTGAGATGTCCCTCACACTTGAGTCAGTGGGTGGATGTGTAATAGCGTACTTTGTCATAGTTGGAATGCTACTCAAAGTGATGCCTTCTTGCTGGGGTTTTAGCTGTAGGATTAAGTCATGTATGTTTCTACCCAATGCAAAATCTTAACCCATGATTGTTCCACCTAGATA
The DNA here is from genome assembly GCA_000966675.3 of Picea glauca. NCBI lineage: Eukaryota > Viridiplantae > Streptophyta > Pinopsida > Pinales > Pinaceae > Picea > Picea glauca. The sequence continues at coordinate 863,794 of JZKD02S1268037.1, forward strand.
CCAATTGTGAATTCACAACCTAAGTGGCCATTCCTAAGTTTCTTATAGGTGACTACAAGTAGGAAGTTCTCATGGTACTTGAGGAAGATATAGTTAGTGGGTAGTTACTTAATGTGAAAAGGGTCATTTTTATTAAATAAGGCCCACTAGGTGGTTGGTACTCTTTAATGATGGGACCACAAGTAGTTAGTGTTTTTCTACTAAGAAACTATATAGAGAGAGATAGAAGGTTATGTAATGGTTGTTAACTTTTATTGTTGTAATTGGAGCTTTTCTCATAAGAGGTTTCCCCCTCAAAGAGGCCCATGACCATTTCTCACTCTTTTGGAGATCTTCAATACAAAGGTTATAACTTTGCATGTTTAATCTTATTTACTTTTGTATTTCCTTTTTGACATATGATTTCTCTAAATATTGATATTCTACTAGTATTGTTGATTAAGTACATTATAAGTGGTATTAAATCTCTTTCCTGAGCCAACATCCACCTAGATTTATTTTTTGTTGTTCTATCATCTTTAGGTAATGTAGTGATCTATCATTCAACACATAAACCTATGGTCAGGGAACAATAAACATGAAATACAAGTGATGTTGCTTGGTTGGACACCCTTGTAACCTCTTGTGGTACCCCTTCAAGTAGTATTGCATCAAATAACACTTGTATATGGACTTGACTTCCATGTACCCTTGAGTATATAGAAATCCCTCTAGGCACACATAAAACCATCTTTACATAAACTTGTTGTTTGTCTTGTTTCTATATTTGACTGAGAACAACCTCTTGGATATCCTCAAAACGAATCCAACCTTGTATGCTACCTTAAGAAATCTCTCTATGGTCTTAAGCAAGCTCCTCAAGCTTGGTATGCTAAAATGGATAACTTTCTTCTTGACACTACTTTTGTAGATGTCATTTTGACCCCAATGTGTGTACCAATAAAGTAGGAAGCCATCTCATAATACTTTTTCTTTAAGTTGATGGCCTTATCCTCATTGTTAATGACCCTAAAAGTCTAACCCATGTGAACCTAACATATGTAAATTCCAATGGCATTGAAAACGTATTAGCAATATTCACTACAAATGTATGGTTCAATGAATGTTTTGAAAGAGAAAACTATAGACATTGATTGAACCCAAGGAAATGAGGTCATCTCTCTTTCTTCATGATCACACATTCCATATCTCTAAAAGAATCTAACATGTTGACAAATCTAACATGGTTATAGCATTGGTATCTAATATTTTATTATTATTTTGGAACATTTGTTGGCCTCTCAAACACTTAATATGTTGTTCACAACATCCATGTTAGTGCAATAGATACTTAGGGAAAAGAACACATAACTATTACTTGAACATAAATCTGTCAACAATTCATTGATCTTGTATAGGTTTTGTCAAGCTCATTATAAAGATAATGCATAGTTCTTTTTGTTTGACATAAAATTATGTTAATGATTTTGTTTGGGATTAAAAAAATCCATTAATATCAGCGATAACTTGCATGTTATTAATTAAGTTTATGTATGAGCATATGAAAAATAGACCTTGTCAACATCACATAACCTAAAATTGGAATTACAACAATGAGAATTGTGATTCTATTCATTCAATTTTCTGCATGAGTAATTCCTTACTCCATTGATCATTCCACTTTCCCCAATTTTATGTATATTTATCTACAACACTCATTGTTTCTAGAAACATTGACATCAATGCGATGTTAATTTAAGTGTCAAATATTTGAGAATACTCCTTAGATATTTTCCTCTATGCCTCACTACAAGCCCAAGAACAATGAGATGTATGATTTTAGGAGCTAAATTTCACGTGCTAATTTTCCATGGTTTTTCCCAAAAAAAGATTGGCCAATTTTCATTTTTTCTAAAAATGATTCATCCAAATTCCATATAATAAAATTCTTTTACCTTACAAATAGCCAAAAATTTATAGAAACTATATAAAATCCTTAGGAATTTGAATATTTTTAATATAAAAAAAGTGGTGGTTTATTAACTTTTAATATACAAAATTGAAAGTACAATATTTTATTTAAAATAATCTTTATATTTTAAAATGTCTATTAAATTATTCTTATAAATTGAAATACAACCACTTTTGCACCAATTTTTCATCGTTAAAAAAATCAAATAAAAATATACTGAAAAATCAAATAAAAATACACTGAAAAGAAGGGCAACCTTTATATTTGATAACTGTTTTTGTTAGCTGTTCTATGAAATGGTTTTTTTCGCCTAAATCGGGTGATATAAATTTACAGGAATTACTGTTTTTTGTTGTTCAGAATCCATTTCTGAATGCATAAATGTATTCAGCATGCTGAAAATCTCCCAAAGTACTTGAATTCTACAAAAATAATCTCTTAAATCTACCAATCCAACAATTTTTCTTCGGATTTTAGATAAATATCCCCAAAAAAAAATATCTTAATTTCTTAAAATCTTTATCCTACAACTTTAATCGGATTTGATCACAGGCGGGTGCGCACATGATCAGAAAGCAAGATGATATTTTACCACAAATGTGAACGCTAAGACTAAAGGAGTTTGTCAAAAGCCCACGCGATCTGAGTTTTGAGCTTCTCCGCTTTTTACGTCATAATGAGGTGTCGGTAGCGTGTGGTCGACGTGCAATGAAAATGAAATCGCTCATCGAAAGGGAAAAAGCAGTGCATTCTTCTGTACGTAATGCCTGTAACAGTCACGTTTGTGGGGGCGAACAGTTCACTGTGGGGTCGGCATACAATTCAATAGTTATCAGATCATGTGCTCCTACTGAAGATCAATATTCTACATTTTTCTTCTGGAAATCTCGCCGTGTCCTCCGCCTAAAGCAATAGAAGACTTTAATTAAGATTACATATGAGTGCAATGACCAGAAATGGATTAGGGAAAAAGATTCTCCTGCTCCTCCTCCTGAAGGCTATAAATTGCGTCCTCAATCTGCCAACCAAAGGCCATTTCTTTTCATCTTTGCATTTGGAATCTCGCCGTTCTTGAAGCTTCCATATCCTATTCGATAATTTTCGTTTGCTCTGAGCTTAATCCATTCAGGCCGCTGGCAATTTGTCCCAAAACCGCTCAAGCTTTCTACCAGTGTATTAGGTCAAGGGTATTATTTTGGCTTTGGCATTCGGAAATAGCCTGTACCCTTTGTGGCGGTCTGAAATTGAATTCCGGAAGCCCTAATAATCTTTCTGGTAAATTACAAGATTACCGTAAGAAGCCCTAAAAGCGGTGACATGGGACAGTTCGATCAAGGAAACGATCAGCACCTGCAGATTCATTGCCCTCATTTGAGAATGCCCTCTTCACTGCATTTACCCCACTTTCATTTGCATTTTCCTCCCCATCACCACCATCATCATGATGGCCATGGCAGCTCACAGGAGGAGGCGCACGATTTTCACAAGGATGTTCCAAAGGGCTGCGTCGCGATATACGTGGGCAGTGAAGGAGAAGAACATCAGCGTTTTGTAATACCGGCAGTGTATATAAACCATCCTCTGTTCCAGAAACTCCTCAACGAAGCCGAGGAGGAATATGGATTTGAGCAGAAGGGCGCCATCACCATTCCTTGCCAGGTCTCGGACTTCCAGTATGTGCAGGCCCTCATCGACCAACAACAACAACACCGCTCTCACAGCACCGGCTTCTGCATTCGATAATCATGTTGAGGCTCGGCGTTGTGTCCATTCTCGGAAATTTATTTCGAAGAATCAAGGCAGCCTACAGGAGTAGTCTTCTGTCGCTCTGGTCTACGATTCATTGTAAAATTCATATCTGTTGTCGATTGATAAGTTATTGTGCGCCTCTATATTATCAGTGTTTGGCTTTTGTGGGTCTGAATTGAGTGCAGTAAAGCCGGAAAGATGTAAATGGCATTCATAATTATTACGATATGTATATAATAATATAAATTCAATTGAAGGGAAGGTGTGACCGAGATCTAACATTTATGTGGTTGTTCTTATCGATATGTATTTGTGAAGATAATTGAAGGGAAGGTGTGGCCGATATCTAACATTTATGTGGTTGTTCTTATCAGTATGTATTTATGAAGATATTGAAGTTTTCACATAAAACAATTTTATTATTGCATTGTGACCTAATCATAATGATTATTGCATTGTTACCAAATCATAATTTAAGAATGATGTAATTATTAGCCATTCAAAGAAAAAAAAAAAATTACAAGGTTCACATTTCTGTAATTCCAATTTGTATTTAAGATGGAAATTTATCCCCTCACAATCATCAAAAAAAGTTATATAAGATGGAACTTTATCTCCATCACAATCATTAACAAATCAAGTTATAGTTTTTGAATTTCACTATGACTAATTGCATCCATAGAGAATTTTATGCTCATCACAATCATCAAGAAGTTATATAAGATGGAACTTTATCTCCATCACAATCATTAACAAATCAAGTTATAGTTTTTGAATTTCACTATGACTAAGTTGCAATCCATAGAGAACCCTATGCTCAAATAATAAGTTATCACAATCATTAACAAATCAAGTTATAGTTTTTGAATTTCACTATGATTAAGTTGCATTCATAGAGAACCCTATGCTCAAATAATAAATTAGTAAAAAAAAATCATAATATTAATGTTTTATAGATAAAAGTTTTGAATATTAATAAAAATATAAAAAAAAATAAGAATCTTAATGTGTTATTTCCATATATATATTTATAGTTATATTGTTTATGATTTTTCAAAAATCTATTTTCAATAATAATAATAATAATATATAAATTATAACAAACAAAGCAAGAGAAAACTATTTTCTTTAAGTAAGTTTTGTAAAATATCTCCTAAAATCTATATTGATTGAAATTTCAATTATAACAAACAAATTGATGTAATTTGCACACACATATATTTATTATTTATGACTTATTGATAAAAAAAACATTTTTATATAAAAATTATATGAATTATAGTATCACACTTAAAATAAATCATATTAAAAAAAATTATATATATAGTTTTGAAAATTAACTCAATTTATTGATATTATTAATGTAAATCATATTAAAAAAAATTATTTATAGTTTCGAAAATTAACTCAATTTATTGATATTATTTTTGTATTTTTTTTTTTTTGGATATTGTTGGTAATGGAATATGTTGTTAAAGTTATTAATTCTAGTCTCATCTAATTAGGGAGATTAAATCTCTATATTGATTAGTTTTAGTGGCTAAGTTTATAAGCTTATTATAATATATTGTAAAAATTATATGAATTATAATGTCAAACTCAAAATAAATCATATTAAAAAAATTAAATATATATAGTTTTTAAAATTATCTCAATTTATTGATATTATTGTTGTATTGTCGTTAGGATATTGTTAGTAATGTAATATGTTGTTAAAGTTATTAATTCTAGTCTCATTTAATTAGAAAGATTAAATCTCCATGTGAATTAGCTTTAATGACTAAGAGTTATAAGCTTATTATAATATATCTCAAAATTCAAATTAAATGTATTCATCCTTAATCCACCCAACACTAATAATGAATCTATCTAATATCCATATATATATATATATATATATATATGGAATGATGCCCAACACTAAGAGTGAATATATCTAATATCCAAATATATATATAGAATAATGTTAAATCACCAATTAAAATATAGCATTGGGTAACCTATATTTATAAGTGGGATTGATGGTTAATTGATTGAGTTAAAATTCTTAGAAATATATAATAACCTACAACCTCACCATCAACAATTTATATTATAAGGATGGTTAATTGACTGAATTAAAACTCTTCTAAGTATATAATAACCTACAACCTCACCATCAACAATTTACCTTATAAGGGAATGATTAATTGAATAAGTTAAAATTCTTAAAGGTATATATATTCAGTGTAAATTTTTCAATTCTAATTAAATTGAAGTTGAGTATGATTAGAATAGCTCAACAAATTAAAAACAAATTAAAAGTATCCATTTGAAAATGAAATTTATTCAAAAATATTTTATTATAATTTATTAAATTTAAATATTTGATTATAAAATTTAAGTAGAAAATATTTTTAAAAACATACAAAATTATATAGAAATAATTAGAAAATTAATCTATTATAATTTATTAAAAAAAAAAAAAATCCCTGGATGGGGTGACACACGGCAATGCCTCACCACATGGCTCAACATCGAGCCATAGTTTAAATGCTGATGGCCACCACCCATCCTCTCCGCATTTACGATGGTAGCTGACCATTACAGCTGCTATACGGAGGAGAGACTCCTCCCTCGCGCGAAAGCTCTCGCTTAGACCGCACTCAATATGACAGGGTTTATGGGTAGCCAAGTGCATCCATCATTTAGTAATTCGAAATTTCGAGCGCCTGGACAGAGCTGGTTAGCTCTCATTTTGGACCTCCCTACCGGTTGGGAGCTCTAGTGCAGCTTTGGTTCCCTATCGTCTTGGCTCACTTTCGTTTCATTGCATTCTCTCTGCATTTTTATCCACCCCTCAGCAAAAATGACCAAGAAGCGAGGCAGGCCTCGCCGAGACTCGGCCTGGTACACCCACAAGGAGCAAAGAAAAAGGAGGAAGAACCTGGAGCGCGCTTTGTCGATGGCGACTTCCATTCTTCGGAAGAGGGCACGCGCTGACCAATTGGCTCTACATGCCATTATCGCTGAGCCTAGGACAGAGCGTAGCATTCATACCATGGCAATTGAGCCTGGAAGCAGTTTGGAGGGAGGCGTTGCGAACGAGTTTCCAACCTGCTATGTTGAAGAAACGCCGTACCTAGAGGAATTAGTGACTACCCTGGAACCCCAAGCCATGGCGCCGGATTTACAGGCTTGTAGCGGTCCTAAAGACGAGCCGACAGACGAATTCCCTGTGTGTATCGTTGAAGAGATATCGTGGATGGGTGACTACAGCCCCACCAGCCATGCTGAGAAGGCAACGATCGAGGACAAGGCTCGGGACAATGCTTGCGCAGAAAGGAACGTGCACGAGACTAGAGCAGGGATGAAGGAGGAAGCGGCCGGTGCAGGACCGAATGTGATCGAGGCCAGAACTGGGATGAACGTGGAAGTGGGGAACGAAATCTTCGACGACGCTCGTAATCATGACTTGCATGGTCCACTCCTCCGTGCAGAGCATCTGGCTCTGGTGTTCGAACTCTGAGGCCACATGGCAGACCAGGAGCACAAAGCCCTTCTCATGGGACAACGTCTGGACTTGCTCCTTGACACGTATTCCAATGCTCCAGCAAAGAGGAAATGTCCATTCTGTGCACAGCCATTCGCCATCCCAGCGAGGTCCACGTGGCAGATAGGCAAGGGCGACAGGTCACCGGGTATCTAAGTTCTCCTATGCTAGTTTGTTTTATGTTTAATCATGATGTTGCTACATGTAAACTTGAACTTTGGCCATCTATCTGGTTTTCTTCGGGCAGGACAGAAGACAAAACAATTTTTCAAACTATGCTGGTTTCCGGTAAAACGACATCATTTTTTGTGGCTCAAAACAACTATATCTCTGTGTATTTTGTCAATATTTCTCTGATAACTTAATACAGCAGGTACTATCTTTTTTACTTGAAAAATTAAATTATAAAAAAAATTAAATTAAAATTTTCATGGTTTGCTTACAAAAACCAAAGTTTTTACCCATTGTTGAATCACATAGTAAGTTCCGAATATCGATAAAAAATAACGTTGTATTAACTTTGACAATTGTGTACACTCTTCATTCACTAAGCTGATTTGGTAAACTCTTCATTAGCTAAGAAAAAAATATAAAAGACGATTTTTAAATTTTATATTATTCATTAATAAATTTACCTATTTTCTTAACCATCTATTTTATATGAAAGCCATCTATTCTTTAAGAAGAGTCGCATTCACCCCTATAGAGGGTTTAAGACAGAGGTATTAAGTGAGGTAGGACGCGTGTCCCTTAAAAAGGCACACGTGGCATTGGATCGTCGTTATGTTCGAATATGTGAAGAAGGAGGTAAGGATGGTGAATGTTATCTTGGCGTGGCCCTTCCTTCATCGAATAGTCTTTTACTCCACTCACTACAAGTATGATGGTTTGGGTTGGGCAAGTGATTGATAATTCTAAGCAATCCCTTTCACATATGAAGAGTGAAGTAGTATATTTCTGAATTTCACGAGTAAAGTGTATTTTTGAGAGCCATGGTTTTCTCATGAATTTGATGGAGGAGGAGCATTGATGCAGAGCAAAATTCTGTTCACATCAATGATGGTCAATCAGTGTGTGGGGAGCGTTGTTTTTGGATCAGAACTGGACTCTAGGATTTAAGGGTGCGTTGATTCTCTTCTGGACTTACGGTGTTTTCTAATCTGAAATCAACGCTGGCCTCTAATGTTAAAGGGTGTGTTGGTCTCTAAGTTTTTATGTACGTGCGTTGGTCTTTAAGTTTTTATGTGCATTTTTTTTTAATTACTGTATTTTTCTCCTTATGAGATAAGGAACGACAACGTAATCTCTCGGTTATCTTTTTTGGTTGTCATTCCAATTTTTTGTATAGAATATGAAGGACTTTCTATAGAAGGAGTTTGTAGTCAAATTTTGGAATGTGTAGAAGAATCAAGAAATGTGTGTAAGTATTATAAATTCATTGCTGAGAAGCAACAAAGTGACTAAAATGGCAAAAACTCACAGTACTAAATTCGAAATCAAGAAGTTCAATGGAAAAACCAATTTTGAGATCCAGAAGGTCAAAATGCATGATCTGCTTGTGCAACAAGGCGTGGTAAAGGCGCTTTTGGAAAAATCAAAGAAACCCATGACCATTTCAGATGAAGAGTGGGAAGAGATCAATGTGAGAGCACTGAGTGCCATACATCTTTGTTTGGTCGATGATGTTCTGTTCAACATTGTTACGGAGAAGACAACAGTTGGTTTGTGGACGAAGCTGGAAATCTTGTATATCACGAAATCCTTGACGGATGGGATCTTCCTGAAAATAAAATTGTATAGTTTGCGCATGAAGGAAGGTATAAAAATAGCTGATCATTTAAATACTTTAAATACTCTTTTATGTTAAATTATGAGCTTGATTTCTTATGTGGATTAATTTTTTTATTTTCTTCAACACTTTGATTCCAACTTAATATACTTCAACAATACCAAATCATAATCGAATAGCAATAACTATGTAGATAAGTAAGCATGCACATCAACAACACATATACCCTGGGGAAACCTTGTACAGGGAGAAAAACCCCAACAAACTATATCCCATTATTGCATTAATAATGTATGATCACTTACAAATATCCACCATGAATGTTTTTCTCTTAAAGAGCTTGACAAGATGACTCTGACCTGACAAAGACCTAAGAGACCTTGTTGAAATACACCTTTGATATGTTGTCTCTATTGCTGATATACAACACTGATATGTTGATGATATATGCCTCTGATATGCAGCCTCTATTGTTGATATACATCATTGATATGTTGCTTTGGTATGCTTCCTCTTTATCACTGATATGCTCCTCTATTGCTTCTCCCCCCTTAACCTGCATATCAAAAACTGTGTTGAGGATAGGGGTCGACCTCTGCTTATATAGGCTGAAGAGGAGAATATGAGAGGCTCGAAATAGTAACTTGTTTGTATGCTTTAATCATAACTCATCTTCATACATTAGTTCGAACTAGACTTGAGACTGGTATACTCTAGTTCGAAAATAGAACTAGAATTGAGACTTCAGTTACAACTCAGCATTACACTTTAGTTTTAAAATAGAACTAGACTTAAGACTTTAGGTACAACTCAGCATTACACTTTAGTTTTAAAATAGAACTAGACTTAAGACTTCAGTTACAACTCGGCAATACACTTTAGTTCTAAAATAGAACTAGACTTAAGACTTCAGTTACAACTCGGCAATACACTTTAGTTCTAAAATAGAACTAGACTTAAGACTTCAGTTACAACTCGGCATTACACTTTAGTTCTAAAATAGAACTAGACTTAAGACTTCAGTTACAACTCAACATTACACTTTATTTCTAAAATAGAACTTAGACTTAAGGCTTCAGTTACAACTCAACATTACAAGGCAATTTGAAATTCTCTTCATGGTGGATAATGTTACACGTGGCAATGCACTAGATCAATACATTTATATCATTTGCAATATTAGGAATATCGTTTGTTTCTAGTTCATAGGAATTTTATATTCAACCTAACTTTTGCTAGATGCCTTGACTTTTGTTCATGACTCACAAGGCTTGACTAGGCTCATAGAGGTTGTATGTTCTCCCTGACTTTTGCACTAGTCTATCTATGCTCACAAAGGTTGTATGTTCCCCCTGACTTTTTCACTAGACTATCTATGCTCACAGAGGTTGTACGTTCCCCCTGACTTTTTCATTAGACATACATAGCATCTCGTTCATCCTGAATTTTGGTTTGACTCACAGAGGTTGTACGTTCCCCCTGGATTTTTTCAATACCTCACAAGACTCGTTGATTCTCCAAATCTCCCTGGATAGCCTCAGGGTGGCCCATATGGCCTCTCATTGGAGAATAACTGTCGATGCTGCTAAATTTTACATTTTAGTCCAATTGACTAGCATGGGAGTGAAATTCGAATCAGAAGATAAGACAATTACATTATTTTGTTCTTTTCCCGAGTCATGGGATCACTTTGTTACCTCTATTAGTTTCAGTTCAACAAAAAGTATTGAGTTTGATGTTATTGTTGGAGATTTAATGTCTGAGGAAACAAGGAAGAAATCCAATTTTGAAACCTCTATATCTGAGGTGATGGTGGTCAGAGGAAGACCTAAAGAAAGAGGACATGTTCAGAGGGATTTCTCTCGGTCAAAGTCGAAGGGAAAGAAGAGCAAGCTTAAGCGTTCGTTTTGTGGAAAATCTGGACACTTGAAGAAGGATTGTTGGAAGAGACAACAAGCCTCCAAAGAAGACCCTCCAAAAGAGACGGAGGAATCAAATGCAACCGAAACAGGTTCAACAACAGGTTCAGGTATGACTAATTAAGTTTTATCAATTAGTGTTGTTTCATGATATGATCAACAATGGTTATTAGATTCTGGTGCTTCAAATCACATGTGTCTTCATAGACACTGGTTTATTACTTACTAGTCTATAGATGATGGAATTGTTTACATGGGAAATGATATATCATGTAAAGTTGTGGGAATTGGTAGAATTTGAATTAAGATGTTTGATGGATCTGTTAAAATACTAATTGATGTGAGACATGTATTTGAGCTAAGGAAGAACCTAATATCTTTGGGAGTCTTAGATATTAGAGGATATAAAAGTATTGTTCAAGGTGGAGTTATGAAGGTCTACAAAGGAATCCTACTGGCCATGAAGGCGAAGAAGGTTGGAAACCTGTTTCTGTTAGAAGGAAGAATCGAGTCAAATCATGTGACAGTTGTATCCAAGAATGACAATGATTATGTTCGACTGTGGCATCAACAATTGGTCCATATGAGCGAAAGAGGATTGAAGGTATTATTTGATCGCAAGTTACTTCCTAGTCTAAAGTCTTTAAAGTCAGATTTATGCAATCACTGTATTTATGGAAAAAAGAATAGGAAGAAATTTAAAACCGGAAGACACACCAGTGAGGGAATCCTTGACTATATCCATTTTGATGTTTGGGGACCATCCCCTACTGTTTCGTATGGAGGATCATCATATTTTTTTACTTTTATAGATGATTTATCTAGGAAGTTTTGGATCTATATGTTGAAGAGAAAGGATGATGTATTTAATGTCTTTAAGAAGTTTAGAGATTTAGTGGAAAAGAGCACTGGTAGGTCCACTAAATTTTTAAGAACTGATAATGGTGGTGAATTTATGTCAATTGAATTTGAGAACAATTGCAAGGAGTTTGGGATTGATAGGCATAAAATCACTGCCTATATTCCTCAGCAAAATGGAGTTGTTGAACACATGAACATGACTCTTCTAGAGAGAGCAAGGAGTATGTTTAGTAATGCCAACTTGCAGCATCAACTGTGGGCAGAAGCAGTAACTAAATCTTATTATCTGGTGAATCGATCACCATCAACAACAATAGAGTGCAAGATTCCTGAAGAGGTATGGATAGGTCACCCTTGTAATTATTCTAATCTTAAATTTTTTGGTTGTGACGCCTATGCTCTAATTATGAAACATCAACGTTCTAAATTAGATCCAAAATAAAAAAGGCTTATCTTTGTTGGATATGGTGATGATATTAAGGGGTACATTTTGTGGGATCCTACTACCCACAAGATCACGATTAACAAAGATGTAATATTTGATGAATCATCTCTCATCAAATCAGATGTAGATGTTCAAATGAAATAGGTAGAAGTACCGAAATATCAATAGATTCAGTTTGAAACTCATTCAACTACAGATGAAAGTGAACATGAACAAGTTTCTGAAGATGTTCATGAAGAATTTATTGCAGAGTAAAACATGGATGATGATGAAAATCAACAGATTGTGGATGAGCTACAAACTTCCCTAAGGAGGTCTACATGAGTCGGAGTTCCTCCAAGAAGGTATGATGATTTTGTTTCATCATTTTCTTTAAGTACTAATGATGATGAACCTTCATGCTATCAAGAAGCTGTGGAGGGTTCTAACAGTGAAAAATGGAAAGAAGCAATGAAGGATGAAAGGAATGCTTTAGTGAAGAATGCTACATGGGACTTGGTATAACTTCCAAGAGACAGGAAAACTGTAGGTTGCAAGTGTGTCTACAAGTTGAAGAAGGGAATTGATGATAAGGTAGAAAGGTACAAAGCGAGGCTAGTTGCAAAAGTATATTCTTAGAAGGAAGGTATTGACTTTCATGAGATTTTTTCACTAGTTGTTAAGATTGTTTCAATTTGAATTGTGTTAGAATTAGTTGCGTCACTTGATTTGGAGTTGGAGTAGCTAGATGTTAAGACTGCTTTCTTACATGGAGATTTGGATGAGGATATTTACATTGAACAACCTAAAGTGTTTGTTCACAATCGCAACAATAAATTTGTTTGTAGGCTCAATAAATCATTGTATGGTCTGAGGCAGTTGCCCAGACAATCGTACAATAAATTTGACTCTTTTATGATGAGCCATAATTATACAAGGAGCGAATATGATCATTGTGTCTACTTTAAGAAATTGAATAATGGCACATTCATTATTTTAGTATTGTATGTTGACAATATGCTTTTAGCAAGAAAAATCATAACTGAGATCAATAGGTTAAAGGCTCAAATGGCTAGGACGTTTGATATGAAAGATCTAGGAGCAGCAAAGCAGATTTTGCGCATGGAGATATTCAGAGACATGAGGAATGGTAATATTTGGTTGTCACAACAGAAGTATGTTGAGAAAATACTTTTGAGGTTTGGTATGAACGGTGTGAAACCAATTTTTGTACCTTTTACTTCCCATTTTAACTTTCTTCAAGTTTATGTCCTAGTAAAAAAGAAGAAAAGGAACATATGTCTAAAATACCATATGTTAATGCAGTAGGAAGTTTAATGTATGCGATGGTTATTACAAGACCAAAATTTTCACATGCAGTTGGGGTTGTCATTAGATATATGGAAAATCTAGGTAAAGAGCACTGGACAATAGTGAAATGGGTTCTTCAATATCTGAGGGGCACAAGTGATTACTATATCACCTATAACGGTGGTTGTGAGTTAGTCTTTGGATATGTTGATTCTGATTTTGCAGGTGATCTCGACAAAATGAGGTCAACTTCAAGATATGTCTTTACTCTTGCAGGTAGAGCTATTAGTTGGATTTCAAAGCTACAAATCATTGTTGCCTTATCCACTACAGAAGCATAATACATAATTGCTTCACATGCTTGCAAATCGATGGTTTGTTTAAAAGTTTTGTTTGGTGAGTTTGGAAGGATGTAGGACAAAGTAAAGCTACTTTGTGATAGTCAAAGTGTTATTCACTTGGCTAAGAATCCATCCTACCACAGTAAAACTAAACATATTCCTATTAAGTACCATTTTGTAAGATAGTTCATCGATGAAGGTGGACTTTCTCTTCAAAAACTTCATACAAAAGAGAATTGCACAGACATGTTCACAAAACCAGTACTTTTAGAGAAGCTACGATGGTGTTTGTCTTCTCTTAGCTTGCAGAAAAGGTGATGAAGAAAATAATGAGCAAGGTATTAGATAATTTTGTTATCAAGGTGGATATTGTTGAAACGATTGACAATAGAACACTTCTTCCCAAGAACATTCATCAACCTCAGCTCTGTTTTTGCAGATTCGGTTGCGTAGGTGTCAATTTTGTTGGCGCACACTTACTACTCGGTTATAATTTGTTTTTCTATGAATGTAAACCTGGACACTATAAGACTGTATAATCTCCATTGAATGATAATGAGATAGCATCGATACCTGCTTGGTGGACGTAGCCTGAGGTTGGGCGAACCATGTAAATGACTTTGTTTTATTTGCCATTTGATATGTGTGTTTGTTGTGTATTAATTAAAGATTGTGGTTGTCTAATTAACAACAACCATATCAACCGAAGCTCCTCTATTAAGAAAACTAGTCAATAAATGGAAACTAGGGAAGCTATAGTGAGGTACAATACAAGATTCCCTATTGAAATCAAGGTAGAGGTACAAAATTGAGAAATTAGTCCAAGAGAAATGAAATATCATCTCTTATGATTCTATTGACATTGAGCTAACTTATGAAATGGATACCAAATATAGGTTATTCTTCTAACAAGGACACCAAGTATTTCAAGAAGATTGATCTTTATTGACACAACAAAACCATCATAACCCAAGTAATTAAAGAACATGGGATTTAGTAGAAAGCCATCTTAGATTGTAAAGATGAAATATTACTCAAGGAAATTTAGACCATGGATGAAGTGGAGAAAAATCAAAACTATAAGGATGAGACTCTACTCACAAAGACCCCTCCCAACCTAACCTAGCTTTCATATCTGTTCATTCAACTTTTGAGGTTGAGGAATAGGTACCACACTATGTAATCTTAATTCTCTTTTCTATTTTTCTTTCTTGTTAAATATTGAGAGAAGTATATCCTTTATTCTAAACTCTAAAAGAGTTTGTTAGTTGAATGTCTTTCATTAAAAACAACATATTTAATTGGTATATGAGTATAACTAGATATCACATGTTATATAGTTACAATGAGACTGAACATGTGTCATAATACTTGATATTATTACAAGCATATTATATATATATATATACCAAGTATATACAAAAGTTTAATTATAAAGTTTATTGAACAATTTTATTATAATTATTTTTTAATAATTTATGTATTAAAATGTATATCATACATTTTAATATTGAAGATTGTTATTAATATTATATTATTTTTTATATTATTTTTTAAATTAATATATTTTAATACTAATTAATTTAGATTTTAATACAAAAGATTAGTAAATTTTATTTTATTAATTATTTTAATA
>JZKD02S1268038.1:35729-63637 GCA_000966675.3 Picea glauca
CAAATCTAAAATTTTGCAGCTAAAAGACTCAACAATGAATGAGGAAACCGTGAATAGCTATGCTATCCACCGTAAAACCCAACCAAAATGATGGTGCTATTTTGGGAGTTAACATGTTCCATCTCATGTACTGGTCCTCATAGTTTTCAATAGGGTAATATTGTTCCTTTACCACATCCACAAAACAATCCCAAGTGGGATCGGCCCCATATATTCCATAATCATCTATGGAAATTTTCTCCCAGTAAGTTTCCCACCAATTTTTGACATGAGGGCGAGCTTTAAGGAGTGCGAAGGTGATCTTTCCTTTGTCGGAAAAATTGTGAACAAAGAAATAACCTTCTAGCAGAGTTAACCATTTTTCTAGGGCTTCGACATCTATCTGTCCTTCAAATACAGGAATATCAAAATAAAATTGTACCTTGAAAGGGGAGGTGCCTCCAAAGTAGTCGTTTGATGAAGATGTGCCTGATTCTATCGACAGGCGTTTAAGGATGTGGGCAAAATTCTCCATCATTTCATCCCTTTGTCGCGTGAGAGCTTGCTCAGGCAATAGATTAATAGGATCGTCTGCTCTATCGTTTTTCTTTTCTTCCACCATTGAGGGTTTCTTAGGTGTGCGAGAGCGATTTTCTTCAAGAGAGACAATCTTGAGACCCAAATTTATATACTTGGTACTCATCGAGGACATGCACTGAAAAAACGATCAAGAGCAGTCTGCCCTGATACCACTGGTCTGGATTATTTTCGGCACGAAATGCGAGTGGAGATATAATAAATAAATGCACAGAGATATCGCAGATACTCAATAAGATAACATAAATGTATCATATATTAAACCATAAACACAGATATACAGTAATACACTATTTCTATTAATGAAAGAAATGTACAGAGACTATAAAAATACAGAGTGAAAGATTCGCTAGAATGGTGGCTTTTTATCTCTGAGAAGAGATGTTATGGCTACTCACATTCACAAAAAGATGATTACAATGAGGCTTTGAAGGCCTTTTTACAATAAATAGGAATGACAAAAACCATAGGCATCCAAAAACCTAACCCTAGGAGATGAAGCGCCAAAATTCATGTGGGCCCCGTTTGGGTAAGTTAGTACATCAAATTCCCTGGGTCGTAACTTTTGCATACGATCTCCATTTTAGGCATGTGATAGCCCATTGGAAAGGTATCGTAAAGGAGATTAATTCTTTCTTATAAATCATGCATTCGATTACCATTGATGAGTTTGATACCGAAAAACCTTCATTTAGGCCCTACAAATGGCCTCGGATGTTAAAACTGCTAAAAATAGTAAATTGCCAAAATTGTTAGAAAACTGTTTTGAGACAGTTGGAAAAGGTGGGTGGCGACCGATATCCACCTGGATCAATCCTACCTCCTTAGGAAAAAATGGAATCCATTTCTTTGAGTTCCCGGGGAAGAGGGAAAAGAGTTTGCTGAATCTGCATCTTCGTGAGATGCTTGCCTTGCTGGAGACGTCGCGCTGCTCAGTTTGTGGAAGTTTGTCACGAACCTGTTGAGGATGAGACTGTTCAACAAGTCAGGATAGATGAGAGGATGATGTGTAGAAGGAATCTTTGCTCTTTGATGCAACCTTGTTGACCTAGTCTTGTTGGATAAAAGGTGCTTGGGGCGAGGTTGTAGTGGTTCCAATGTCCTTTTGTTCCCCTTTTGAACAGATTGTGAAGAAGCTAAATTTTGCAGTATGAGATACTACCTTTAGGCAATTTTTTGGTGGAACAATAGTCAGAACTACCTTTGGTATTCTGTAGAGATGACCCACTAGAGAAACAATGAAACTGCGGGGTTGAGACTCATAAACAACGTTGCACTTCCACATAGATGGTTGGCCCAAGAGAAAATCACATACATTTAGTGGGGAAACATCACATAATACCTCATCCTTGAAGGGTTGGATGCCATATGACAATAGACATTGCTAGCTAACACGAATATCTCGTCCTTGGCGAAGCCACTCGATGTTGTATGGTTGTGGGTGTGGTGTTTTCGACAATCCCAACTGTTTGACGAAATCTACTGAGATGAGGTTCTTCTGGCTTCCTCTATCAACAATAAAATGCAGTGGGGTCCCCTTCACCCACATCTGTGAATGAAAAAGGTGCTACCCCTTTTTAGGATCTGTTGGCTCTTCTAGTTGAATTGCTGCGATCACGACAATAACAATGGGGTCTATGTAAATGATATGTCCTTTACCAGTATTTTCAGATCAGATTCTGAATCAGGGTTCGACTCATTCTTTGATATCGTCCACCAATGACTATTTTGAGAGACATTCATCAGTGTTGTGCTAGGGGATTTTGTGGAGATCACACCATTTTCCGGTGTCCTTCTTTGTCTTCTTGTGACCCTTCTTTTCATGTGGCTTGGACTGGTTTTTGGGAGACTGTTTATTAGGGATGTATTTGTCATACTTTGGTTTTTGCGGATTAGCAGAACCAAAATCCCATTTTTTCTGGTGCTTAAATTTCTGCTCAATTTTAACAACATATCGATAGGTAGCACCGAGTGATGAGATGTCTAGAAAATCCATTTCAGTTTCGATGTATCTGTGTAGAGCCCCACGGTATTTCAGAACCAAATGTCATTCAGAGTCTTTGATACCCAACTTGGTGTGCAAGGTATGGAAGGTATTAGTGAAGTTCGGAAATTCTTGGCCCCTCTATTTCCGCAGTGTGGTCCATCTCATGTACTAGTCCTCATAGTTGCCAATAGGGTAATATTGTTCCTTTACCGCATCCAAAAAAAATCCCAAGTAGGATCGACCCCATATATTCCAGACTCCTCTGTGGAACTTTTCACTTAGTAAGTTTCCCACCAATGTTTTACATGAGAAGATATTTAAGGAGTGAGAAGGTGATCTTTTCTCTGTCGGACAAATTGTGAACAGAGAGATAACCTTCTAGCAGAGTTAACCATTTTTCTAGGGCTCCTGCATCTATCTGTCCTCAAATACAGGAAAATTAAAATTAACTTGTACCTTGAAAGGCAAGGTGCCTCCAAAGTGGCCGCTTGATTAAGATGCACCTGATGCTATCAGCATGTGTTTAAGGATGTGGGCAAAATTCTCCATCATTTTGTCCCTCTATTGCGTGAGATCTTGCTCAAGAAACAGATTGATAGGATCGACTGCTCTGTCGTTTTTATTTTCTTCCACCATTGAGGGTTTCTTGGGTGTGTAAGAGAAATTTTCTTCAAGAGAGACAATCTTGAGACCCAACTTTCTATACTCAGAACTCATTGGGGACATGCATTGAAAAAACGATCAAGAGCAGTCTGCTCTAATACCACTGATCCAGATTATTTTCGGCACGAAATGCAACCAGAGATATAATAAAGAAATGCAGAGAGATATCCCAGATACTCAATAAGATAACATAAATGTATCATATATTCAACCATAAACATATATATATAGTAATACATGGTTTCTATTAATGAAAGAAATGTACAGAGACTGTAAAAATATAAAGTGAAAGACTCGCTAGAATGGTGGCAGCTTATCTTTGAGAAGAGATGTGATGTCTACTCGCATTCACAAGAAGATGATTACAATGAGGCTATGAAGAAATTTTTACAATAAACAGGAATGCCAAAAACCCTAGACATCCAAAAACCTAACCCTAGGAGATGAAGCACCAAAAGTCATGTGGGCCCCGTTTGGGTAAGTTAGTACAACAACTTCCCGGGGTAGTAACTTTTGCATACAATATATGTTTTAGGCGTGTGATAACCTGTTGGAAAGGTATCATCGAGGAGATTCATGTTGGGGGCTCAATAATTCTGTTGGATACCATTGAGGAGCTCGATCTCGAATATTTTTTATTTAGGCCCTCAAAATGGCCCCGGAAGTTAAAATTACTAAAAGTAGTAAATTGCCAAAATTGTGAGAAAATTGTTTTGAGATAGTTGGAAAAGGTGGGTGGCCACCGATATCCACCTAGATCAATCCTCCCTCCTTAGGAATAAATGGTCTCCACTACGTTGAGTTTCCGGGGGAGAGAGAAAAGTGTTTGCTGAATCTGCATTTTGGTGAGCTGCTTGCCTTGTTGGAGACGTCGCGCTGCTCAGTTTGTGGAAGTCTGTCATAGATCTATTGAGGTTGAGGCTGTTCAACAATTCCAGCTACATGAGAGGACGGTTTGCATAAGGAATATTTTCTCTTTTCTACAACCTTGTCGACCTGCTTCTGTTGGATAGAACGTGCTTGGGGCAAGGTTGTAGTGGTTCCAATGTCGTTCTGTTCCCCTTTTGAATAGATTGTGAAGAAGCTGAATTTTTCAGTATGATATACTACCTTGCGACACTTTTTTGGTTGAACAGTAGTCGGAACTACCTCTGGTATCTTTTAGAGATGACCCCCTAGAGAAACAATGACACTGCGGGGTAGAGACTCATAAACAATGTGGCACTTCCACATATATGGTTGGCCCAAGAGAACATCACAAACATCTAGTGGGGAAATATCACATAATACCTCATACTTGAAGGGTTGGATGACATATGACAATCGACATTGTTGGTTGACACGAAGATATCGTTCTTGGTGAAGCCACTCGATGTTGTATGGCTATAGGTGTGGTGTTTTCGACAATCCCAACTGTTTGACGACCTCTTCTAAGATGAGGTTCTTCTGGCTTCCAATGTCAACAATAAAATGCAGCGGGGTCCCCTTCACCCACATCTGTGAATGAAAAAGGTGCTCCCCCTCTTCAGGATATGTTGGTTCTTCTGGTTGAATTGCTGCAGTAATGACAATAACAGTGGGGTATGCGTCAATGTTGTGTCCTTTACTTATTGGTGAACTCCAGAATTGCTTGGTCCCTCTCTTGTTGCAGTGTGCTCCATCTCATGTACTAGTCCTCATAGTTTCCAATAGGGTAATATTGTTCCTTTACCACATCCACAAAACAATCCCAAGTGGTATCGACCCCATATATTCTAGAATCCTCTGTGGAACTTTTCTCCCAGTAAGTTTTCCACAAATGTTTGACATGAGGGAGATATTTAAGGAGTGTGAAGGTGATATTTTCTTTGTCGAAAAAATTGTGAACAGAGAAATAACGTTCTAGCAGAGTTAACCATTTTTCTAGGGCTCCTGCATCTATCTGTCCTTCAAATACAAGAATATCAAAATTAAATTGTACCTTGAAAGATGAGGAGCCTCCAAAGTGGCTTCCTGATGAATATGAGCCCGATTCTATTGGCAGGTGTTTAAGGATGTGGGAAAAATTCTCCATCATTTCGTCCCTCTGTCGCATGAGAGCTTTCTCAAGCAACAGATTAATAGGATCGTCTGCTCCCTCATTTTTATTTTATTCCACCATTGAGGGTTTCTTGGGTGTGGGAGAGTGATTGTATTCAATAGATACAAGCTTGAGACCCAACTTTCTATACTCGGACCTCGTTGGGGACATGCACTGAAAAAATGATCAAGAGCAGTCTGCTCTGATACCATTGATCCAGATTATTTTCGACACAAAATGCAAGCAGAGATATAATAAAGAAATGCACATAGATATCACAGATACTCAATTAGATAGCATAAATGTATAAGATATTCAACCATAAACATAAATATACAGTAATAAATGATTTCTATTAATGAAAGAAATGTACAGAGACTGTAAAAATACAGAGTAAAAGACTCGCTAGAATGGTGGCAGCTTAACTCTGAGAAGAGATGTGACGGCTACTCACATTTGCAAGAAGATGATTACAATGAGGATGTGAAGGCCTTTTTACAATAAACAGGAATGAAAAAAACCCGATACATCCAAAAACCTAACCCTAGGAGTCGAAGCGCCAAAATTCATGTGGGCCCCGTTTGGGTAAGTTAGTACATCAACTTCCCAGGGTCGTAAATTTTGCATACGATCTCCGTTTTAGGCGTGTGATAGCCCGTTGGAAAGGTATCACCGAGGAGATTAATTTTGGGGGCTCAATTATGTTTTTGTATATCATTGAGTATATCTAACCTGAAAATCCTTCATTTAGTCCCTCAAAATGGTCCCGGAAGTTAAAACTGCTAAAAATAGTAAATTGCCAAAATTGTCAGAAAACTGTTTTGAGACAGTTGGAAAAGGTGGGTGGCCACTGATATCCACCTAGATCAATCCTCCCTCCTTAGGAAGCAATGGTATCCATTGCGTTGAGTTCCAGTGGGAGAGGGAAAAGCGTTTAATGAATCTGCATCTTGGTGAGCTGCTTTCCTTGTTAGAGACGTCGCGCTGCTCAATTTGTGGAAGTCTGTCATGAAACTATTGAGGTTGAGGCTATTCAACAAGTCAGGATACATGAGAGGACTTTATGCAGAAGGAATATTTGTTCTTTTCTAAAACTTTGTCTACCTGCTTCTATTCGATAGAAGGTGCTTGGGGTGAGGTTGTAGTGGTTCCAATGTCCTTCTGTTTCCCTTTTGAACAGATTGTGAAGAAGCTAAATTTTGCACTATCAGATACTACCTTGCAACACTTTTTTGATGAAACAGTAGTCAGAACTACCTCTGGTATTTTATAGAGATAACCCCCTAGAGAAACAATGCCACTGTGGGGTCGAGACTCATAATCAATGTAGTGCTTCCACATATATGGTTGGCCCAAGAGAACACCATAGACATCTAGTGGGGAAACATCACATAATACCTCATGCTTGAAGGGTTGGATGCCATATGACAATCGACATTGTTGGCTGACACGAAGATCTCATCCTTGGCGAAGCCACCCGATGTTGTATGGTTGTGGGTGTGGTGTTGTCAACAATCCCAACTGTTTGACGACCTCTGCTGAGATGAGTTTCTTTTGGCTTCCGCTATCAACAATAAAATGCAACGGGTTCCCCTTCACCCACATATGTGAATGAAAAAGGCGCTCCCCCTCTTCAGGATCTATTGGTTTTTTCTGGTTGAATTGTTGCGGTTGCAACAATAAAAATTGAGTTTGCGTCAATGATCTGTCCTTTACCAATATTTTCAGAATCAGATTCTGAATCAAGGTTTGGCTCCTTGTCCTTGATATCGACCAAAAATGATTTTTTTGAGCGACATTCATCGGTGTTGTGCCAGGGGATTTTGTGAAAATCACACCATTTTCCGGTGTCCTTCTTTGTCTTCTCGTGACCCTTCTTTTCATGTGGCTTGGATTGGTTTCCAGGAGACTATTTGTTAGGGACGTCTTTGTCATACTTTGGTTGTTGCGGATTTTCAGAACCAAAATCCTGTTTGTTCTGGTGCTTAAATTTCTGCTCGATTTTAACAACATATCGATAGGCAGCACCGAGTGATGAGATGTCCAGAAAATCCATTTCAGTTTGGTTGCATCTGTGTAGAGCCCCATGGTATTTCAGAACCAAATTTCGTTCTGATTTTTTGATCCCCAGCTTGGTGCGCAAGGTATGGAAGGTATTGGTGAACTCTGAAACTGCTTGGCCCCTCTCTTGTCGCAGTGCGGTCCATCTCATGTACTAGTCCTCATAGTTTCCAATAGGGTAATATTGTTCCTTTACCGCCTCCACAAAAAAATCCCAAGTGGGATCGACCCCATATATTCAAGACTCCTCTGTGGAACTTTGCTCCCAGTAGGTTTCCCACCAATGTTTGACATGAGGGAGATATTTAAGGAGTGCGAAGGTGATATTTTCCTTCTCGGAAAAATTGTGAATAGAGAAATAACCTTCTAGCAGGGTTAACCATTTTTCTAGGGCTTCTACATCTATCTGTTCTTCAAATACAGAAATATCAAAATTAAATTATACCTTGAAAGATGAGGTTCCTCCAAAGTGGTCGCTTGATGAAGATGCATCTGATGTTATCGGCAGGCGTTTAAGGATGTGGGTAAAATTCTCCATCATTTTGTCCCTCTGTCTCGTGAGAGCTTGGTCAAGCAACAGATTGATAGGATCGTCTGCTCCCTCGTTTTTCTTTTCTTTTGCCATTGAGGGTTTATTGGGTGTGCGAGAGCGATTTTCTTCAAGAGAGACAATTTTGAGACCCAACTTTATATACTTGGAACTCATCGGGGACATGCACTGAAAAGACGATCAAGAGCAGTTTGCTCTGATACCACAGATCCAGATTATTTTCGGCACGAAATGCGAGTGGAGATATAATAAAGAAATGCATAGAGATATCGCAGATACTCAATAAGATAACGTAAATGTATTAGAGATTCAACCATAAACATAGATATACAGTAATACACGATTTCTATTAATGAAAGAAATGTATAGAGACTATAAAAATATAGAGTGAAAGACTCGCTATAATGGTGGTAGCTTATCTTTGAGAAGAGATGTGACGTCTACTCGCATTCACAAGAAGATGATTACAATGAGGCTCTGAAGGCCTTTTTACGATAAACAGGAATGCCAAAAACCCTAGACATCCAAAAAAATAACCCTAGGAGATGAAGTGCCAAAAATCATGTGGGCCCCGTTTGGGTAAGTTAGTACATCAACTTCTCGGGGTCGTAACTTTTGCATACGATCTATGTTTTAGGCGTGTGATATATCGTTCGAAAGGTATCATCGAGGAGATTCATTTTGGGGGCTCAATCATTTTTTTGGCTACCATTGAGAAGCTCGTTCCTGAAAAAATGACATTTAGGTCCTCAAAATGGCCCCATAAATTAAAACTGCTAAAAATAGTAAATTGCCAAAATTGTTAGAAAACTATTTTGAGACGGTTGGAAAAGGTGGGTGGCCACCGATTCCCACCTAGATAAATCCTTCCTCCTTAGGAAGAAATGGTCTAAATTGCGTTGAGTTCCCGAGGGAGAGGGAAAAGCGTTTGCTGAATTTGCATCTTGGTGAGCTGCTTGCCTTGCTGGAGACGTCACGCTACTCAGTTTGTGGAAGTCTGTCACGGACCTATTGAGGCTAAGGCTGTTCAACAAGTTAGGCTACATGAGAGGACAGTGTGTAGAAGGAATCTTTTCTCTTTTCTATAACCTTGACGACCTGCTTCTGTTGGATAGAAGGTGCTTGGGGTGAGGTTGTACTGGTTCCAATGTCCTTCTGTTCTCCTTTTGAAAAAATTGTGAAGAAGCTAAATTTTGCAATAAAATATACTAACTTCCGACACTTTTTTGGTGGAACAGTAGTTGGAACTACCTCTGGTATTCTGTAGAAATCCCCCCCTAGAGAAACAATGACACTGCGGGGTCGAGACTCATAAACAACATGGTGCTTCCACATATATGGTTGGGCCAAGAGAAAATCACAGACATATAGTGGGGCAACATCACATAATACTTCATCCTTGAAGGGTTGGATTCCATATGACAATCGAAATTGTTGGCTGACACATAGATCGCGTCCTTGGCGAAGCCACCTGATGTTGTATGGCTGCGGGTGTGGTGTTGTCAAGAATCCCAACTGTTTGACGACCTCTGCTGAGATGAGGTTCTTCTGGCTTCCGCTATCAACAATAAAATGCATCGGGGTCCCCTTCACCCACATCTGTGAATGAAAAAGGTGCTCCCACTCTTAAGGATCCATTGGTTCTTTTGGTTGAATCACTGCGGTCACGACAATAGCAGTGGGGTCTGCGTCAATGATCTGTCCTTTACTAGTATTTTTAGAATCAGATTCTGAAATAAGGTTTGGATCTTTATGTTTGATATTGGCCACCAATGACTATTTTGAGTGACATTCATTAGCATTGTGCCAGGGGATTTTGTGGAAATCGCACCATTTTCCGGTGTCCTTCATTGTCTTCCCGTGACCCTTCTTTTCATTTGTCTTGGATTGGTTTTCGGGAGACTGTTTGTTAGGGATGTCTTTGTCATACTTTGGTTGTTGCAGATTTGCAGAACCAAAATCCTGTTTGTTCTGGTGTTTAAATTTCTTCTCGATTTTAGCAGCATATCGATAGGCAACATCGAGTGATGAGATGTGCAGAAAATCCATTTCAGTTTGGATGTATCTATGTATAGCCCCATGGTATTTGAAAACCAAATGATGTTCGGAGTCTTTGAAACCCATCTTGGTGCACAAGGTATGGAAGGTATTGGTGAACTCCGAAATTTCTTGGCCCCTCTCTTGCCGCAGTGGCATCCATCTCATGTACAGGTCCTTATAGTTGCCAATAGGGCAATATTGTTCCTTTATCGCATCCACAGACAAATCCCAAGTGGGATCAAACCCATATATTCCAGACTCCTCTGTGGAAATTTGCTCGCAGTAAGTTTCCCACCAATGTTTGACATGAGGGAGAGATTTAAGGAGTGCGAAGGTGATCTTTTCTTTGTCAAAAAAATTGTGAACAGATAAATAACCTTCTAGCAGAGTTAACCATTTTTCTAGGGCTCCTGCATCTATCTATCCTTCAAATACAGGAATATCAAAATTAAATTGTACCATGAAAGGAGAGGTGCCTCCAAAGTGGTCGCTTGATGAAGATGCACCTGATGCTATCGACAGACATTTAAGGATGTGGGAAAAATTCTCCATCTTTTCATCCCTCTGTCGCGTGAGAGCTTTCTCAAGCAACAGATTGATAGGATCATCTGCTCCATCATTTTTCTTTTCTTCTGCCATTGAGATTTTCTTGGGTGTGTGAGAGCGATTGTCTTCAAGAGAGACAAGCTTGAGACCCAAATTTCTATACTCATACCTCGTCGGGGACATGCACTGAAAAAACAATCAAGAGCAGTCTACTCTGATACCACTGATCCAGATTATTTTTGGAACGAAATGAGAGTGAAGATATAATAAATAAATGCATAGATATATCACAGATAATCAATAAGACAATGTAAATGTATCAAAGATTCAAACATAAACACATATATACAGTAGTACATGATTTCTATTAATGAAATAAATGTACAGAGACTGTAAAAATACAGAGTGAAAGACTCGCTAGAATGGTGGCAGTTTATCTATGAGAAGAGCTGTGACGACTACTCGCATTCACAAGAAGATGATTAAAATGAGGCTCTGAATGAATTCTTACAATAAATAGGAATTCCCAAAACCCTATAAATCCAAAAACCTAACCTAGGAGATGAAGCGCCAAAATTCATGTGGGCCCTGTTTGGGTAAGTTAGTACATCAACCTCCCGGGGTTGTAACTTTTGCATACGATCTCCGTTTTAGGCGTGTGATGGCCCGTTGGAAAGGTATCATCAAGGATATTCATTTTAATATAATTAAGGAGATATATCCCCAAAAACCTTCATTTAGTCCCTCAAAATGGCCCCAAAAATTAAAACTGCTAAAAATAGTAAATTGCCAAAATTGTGACAAAACTGTTTTGAGACAGTTGGAAAAGGTGGGTGGCCACCGATATCCACCTTGATCAATCCTCCATCCTTAGGAAGCAATGGTATAAATTTTTTTGAGTTCCTAGGGGAGAGGGAAAATCGTTTGCTGAGTCTGCATCTTGGTGAGCTTCTTGCCTTGCTGGAGACGTCGCGCTGCTCAGTTTGTGGAAGTCTGTCACGAACCTATTGAGGCTGAGGATGTTCAACAAGTCAGGCTACATGAGAGGAAAATGTGCAGAAGGAATATTTGTGCTTTGTTGCAACCTTGTCGACCTACTTCTGTTGGATAGAAGGTGCTTGGGGCGAGGTTGTAGTGGTTCCAATGTCCTTCTGTTCCCCTTTTGAACAGATTGTGAA
Source organism: Picea glauca (assembly GCA_000966675.3). NCBI lineage: Eukaryota > Viridiplantae > Streptophyta > Pinopsida > Pinales > Pinaceae > Picea > Picea glauca. Next base: position 47,390 of record JZKD02S1268038.1, read on the forward strand.
GAAGTTGAATTTTGCAGTTATAGATACTACCTTGTGGCACTTTTTTGGTGGAATAGTAGTCAGAACTACCTCTGGTATTCTGTACAGATGGCCCCCTAGAGAAACAATGACACTGTGGGGTCCAGACTCATAAACAATGTGGCGTTTCCACATATATGGTTGGCCCAAGATAACATCACAAACATCTAGTGGGGAAACATCACATAATACCTCATCCTTGAAGGGTTGGATGCCATATGAAAATTGACATTGCTGGCTGACACGAATATCTCATCCTTGATGAAGCCACCCGATGTTGTATGGATGCGAGTGTGGTCTTTTCGACAATCCCAACTGTTTGAAGACCTTTTCTAAGATGAGGTTCTTATGGCTTATGCTATCAACAATAAAATGCAGCGGGGTCCCCTTCATCCAAATCTTTGAGTGAAAAAGGTGCTCCCCCTCTTCAGGATCTGTTGGTTTTTCTGGTTGAATTATTGCGGTCGCAACAATAGAAGTGGGGTATACGTTAATGATCTGTCCTTTACCTATATTTTCAGAATCAGATTCTGAATTAGGGTTCGGCTCGTTGTCTTTGATATCAACCACCAATGAATGTTTTGAGCAACATTCATCAGTGTTGTGACAGGGTATTTTGTGCAAATTGCACCATTTTCCAATGTCCTTCTTTGTCTTCACGTGACCCTTCTTTTCATGTGGCTTGGACTGGTTTTTGGGAGACTGTTTGTTAGGGACATCTTTGTCATACTTTGGTTCTTGCGGATTTCCAGAACCAAAATACCGTTTGTTCTGGTGCTTAAATTTATGCTCGATTTTAACATCATATCGATAGGCAGCACCGAGTGATGAGATGTCCAGAAAATCCATTTCAGTTTGAATGTATTTGTGTAGAGCCCCACGGTATTTTAGAACCAAACGTCGTTCAGAGTATTACTGCATCCACACAAAAATCTCAAGTGGGATGGGCTCCATATATTCCAGAATCCTCTATGGAACTTCGGTCCTAGTAAGTTTCTCACCAATGTTTGACATGGGGGTGATCTTTAAGGAGTGTGAAGGTGATCTTTTCTTTGTTGGAAAAATTGTGAATAGAGAAATAACTTTCTAGCAGAGTTAACCATTTTTCTAGGGCTCCTGCATCTATTTTTCCTTAAAATATAGGAATATAAAAATTAACTTGTACCTTGAAAGGCAAGGTGCCACCAAAGTGGTCACTTGATGAAGATGTGCATGATGCTATCGGTGGGCATTTAAGGAAGTGGGCAAAATTCTCCATCATTTCGTCCCTCTTTCATGTGAGAGCTTGCTCAAGCAACATATTGATAGGATCGTTTGCTCCGTCGTTTTTATTTTATTCCACCATTGAGGGTTTCTTAGCTATGCGAGAGCGATTTTCTTCAAGAGAGACAAGATTGAGAGCCAACTTTATATACTCAGAGCTTGTCAGAGACATGCATTGAAAAAATTATCAAGAGCAGCTTGTTCTGATACCACTGATCCGGGTTATTTTTGGCACGAAATGCGAGCGAAGATATAATAAATAAATGCATAGAGATATCGCAGATACTCAAAATGATAACGTAAATGTATCAGATATTCAACCATAAACACATATATAGAGTAATACACGATTTCTATTAATGAAATAAATGTATAGAGACTGTAAAAATACAGAGTGAAACACTTGCTAGAATGGTGGCAGCTTATCTCTGAGAAGAGATGTGACAGCTACTCACATTTGCAAGAAGATGATTACAATGAGGCTCTGAAGGAATTTTTACAGTAAAAAAGAATTCCAAAAACCCTAGACATCCAAAAACCTAACCCTAGGATATGAAGAGCCAAACGTCATGTGGGCCCCGTTTGGGTAAGTTAGTACATCAACTTCCCCGGGTCGTAACTTTTGCATACAATCTCTGTTTTAGGCATGTGATAGCCCGTTTGAAAGGTATCATCGAGGAGATTAATTTTTGGGGATAAATAATTCTCTTGGTTATCAATGAGGAACTAAATCCAGATAAACCTTAATTTAGGCCCTCAAAATGGCACTGGAAGTTAAAATTGCTAAAAATAGTAAATTGCCAAAATTGTCAGAAAATTGTTTTGAGACAGTTGGAAAAGTTGGGTGGCCATTGATATCCTCCTGGATCAATCTTTCCTCCTTAGGAAGCAATGGTCTCCATTGTGTTGAGTTCCCAGGGAAGAGGAAAAACATTTTGCTGAATCTGCATCTTGGTGAGCTGCTTGCCTTGCTGGAGACGTCGCGCTGCTCAGTTTGTGGAAGTCTGTCACGAACCTGTTGAGGCTGAGGCTATTCAACAAGTTGGGCTACATGAGATGATGGTGTACAAAAGGAATATTTTCTCTTTGTTGCACCCTTTTCGACCTATTTCTATTGGATAGAAGGTGCTTGGGACGAGGTTGTAGTAGTTCCAATGTCCTTCTGTTCCCCTTTCGAACAGATTATGAAGAAGGTGAATTTTGCAGTATGAGATACTACCTTGCGACACTTTTTTGGTGGAACAGTAGTTAGAACTACCTCTGGTATTCTGTAGAGATGACCCCCTAGAGAAACAATGACACTACGGGGTCGATACTCATAAACATTGTGGTTCTTCCACATATATGGTTGGCCCAAGAGAACATCATAGACATCTAGTGGGGAAACATCACATAATACCTCATCCTTGAAGGGTTGGATGCCATATGACAATCAACATTGCTGGTTGACACAAAGATCGCGACCTTGGAGAAGCCACCCGATGTTTTATGTATGAGGGTGTGGTGTTGTTGACAATCCCAACTGTTTGATGACCTATGCTGAGATGAGGTTCTTCTGGTTTAATTGCTGCGGTCACAAGAATAGTAGTGGGGTCTGCGTCAATGATATGTCCTTTACCAGTATTTTCAGAATTAGATTCTGAATCAGGGTTCGACTCCTTGTCTTTGATATCGACCACGAATGACTGTTTTGAGCGACAGTCATCGGTGTTGTGCTAGGGTATTTTGTGGAAATCGCACCATTTTCCAGTGTCCTTCTTTGTCTTCCCGTGACCCTTCTTTTCATGTGGCTTGGACTGGTTTTCGGGAGACTTTTTGTTAGGGAGGTCTTTGTCATACTTTAGTTGTTGCAGATTTGCAGAACCAAAATCCTGTTTGTTCTGGTGCTTAATTTTTTGCTCGATTTTAACAACATATTGATAGGCAACATCGAGTGATGAGATGTCTAGAAAATCCGTTTCAGTTTGGATGTATTTGTGTAAAGCCCCACAGTATTTCAGAACCAAATGTCATTCGTAGTCTTTGATACCTAGCTTACTGCGCAAGGTATGGAAGGTATTGTTGAACTCTGGAACTGCTTGGCCCCTCTCTTTCCACAATGTGGTACATCTCATGTACTGATCCTCATAGTTTTCAATAGGGTAATGTTGTTCCTTTACCGCATCCACAAAAAAATCCCAAGTGGGATCGACCCCATATATTTGAGACTCCTCTGTGGAAATTTTCTCCCAGTAAGTTTCCCACCAATTTTGGACATGAGGGAGAGCTTTAAGAAGTGCGAAGGTGATATTTTCTTTGTCAAAAAAATTGTTGGGATAGAAATAACCTTCTAGCAAAGTTAACCATTTTTCTAGGGCTCCTGCATCTATCTGTCCTTCAAATACAAGAATATCAAAATTAACTTGTACCTTGAAAGGAGAGGTGCCTCCAAAGTGTCCTCTTGATGAATATGCACCTGATGCTATCGACAAACGTTTAAGGATGTGGGAAAAATTCTCCATCATTTCGTCCCTCTGTCACGTGAGAGCTTGCCCAAGCAACAGATTGATAGGATTGTCTCCTCCGTCATTTTTCTTTTGTTCCGCCATTGAGGGTTTCTTGGGTGTGAGAGAGTGATTTTATTCAAGAGAGACAATCTTGAGACCCAATTTTCTATAATTGGACCTCGTTGGGAACATGCACTGAAAAAATGATCAAGAGCAGTCTGCTCTGATACCACTGATCCAGATTATTTTTGGCACAAAATGCGAGCGGAGATATAATAAATAAATGCACAGAGATATCACAGATAATCAATAAAATAACGTAAATGTATTAGAGATTCAACCATAAACATAGATATACAGTAATACATGATTTCTATTAATGAAATAAATATACAGAGATTGTAAAAATAATGAGTGAAAGACTCGCTAGAATGGTGGCAACTTATCTCTGAGAAGATATGTGACGGATATTCGCATTCCCAAGAAGATAATTACAATGAGGCTCTTAAGGCATTTTTACAATAAACAGGAATGCCAAAAACCCTAGACATCCAAAAACCTAACCCTAGGAGATGAAGCGCCAAAAGTCATGCGGGCGTCGTTTGGGTAAGTTAATACATCAACTTCCTGTGGTCGTAACATTTGCATACGATCTCTGTTTTAGGCATGTGATAGCCCATTGGAAAGGTATCGTCAATGAGATTCATTTTTGGGGCTCAATCATTCCTTTGGCTATTAGTGAGGAGCTTGATCCCGGAAATCCTTCATTTAGGCCCTCAAAATGTCTCAAGAAGTTAAAACTGCTAAAAATAGTAAATTGCCAAAATTGTCAGAAAACTGTTTTGAGACAGTTGGAAAAGGTGGGTGGCCATGGATATCCACCTAGATCAATTATCCCTCCTTAGGAAGAAATGGTATCCATTGCGTTGAGTTTCCGGGGGAGAGGGAAAAGTGTTTGCTGAATCTACATCTTGGTGAGTTGCTTGCCTTGCTAGAGACGTCGTGCTGCTCAGTTTGTGGAAGTCTGTCACAAACCTATTTAGGTTGAGTCTGTTCAATAAGTTTGGCTACATGAGAGGACTGTGTGCAGAAGGAATATTTTTTCATTTATGCAACCTTGTTGACCTTCTTCTCTTGGATAAAAGGTTCTTGGGGCGAGGTTGTAGCTATTCCAATGTGCTTCTATTCCTGTTTTGAATAGATTGTGAAGAAGATGAATTTTGCAGTATGAGATAATACCTTGCGACACATTTTTAGTGGAACAGTAGTCGGAAATACCTCTGGTATTCTGTAGAGATGACCCCCTAGAGAAACAATGACATTGAGGGGTCGAGACTCATAAACATTGTGGCACTTCCACATATATGGTTGTCCCAAGAGAACATCACAGACATCTAGTGGGGAAACATCAAATAATACCTCATACTTGAAGGGTTGGATGCCATATGACAATCGACATTGCTGGCTGACACGATGATCTCGTCCTTGGCGAAGCCAACTGATGTTGTATGGTTGTGGGTGTGGTGTTGTCAACAATCCCAATTGTTTGAAGAAATCTGCTGAGATGAGGTTCTTATGGCTTCTGCTATCAATAATAAAATGCAGCGGGGTCCCCTTCACCCACATATGTGAATGAAAAAGACACTTCCCCACTTTAGGATCTGTTGGTTCTTCTGGTAGAATTGCTGCGGTCGCGACAATAGTAGTGGGGTCTGCGTCAATGATCTTTCCTTTACCAGTATTTTTGGAATCAGATTCAGAATCAAGGTTCGACTCCTTATCTTTGATATTGTCCACCAATGACTGTTTTGAGCGACATTCATCGGTGTTGTGCCAGGGGATTTTGTGGAAATCGCACCATTTTCCGGTGTCCTTCTTTGTCTTCCTGTGACCCTTCTTTTGATGTGGCTTGGATTGGTTTTCAGGAGTCTATTTTTTAGGGATGTCTTTGTCATACTTTGGTTGTTGTGGATTTGCAGAACCAAAATCCCGTTTTTTCTGGTGCTTAAATTTCTGCTCGATTTTAACAACATATCGATAGGCAGCACTGAGTGATGAGATGTCCAAAAAATCCATTTCAGTTTGGATGTATCTGTGTGGAACCCCACGGTATTTCAGAACCAAATGTCGTTCAGAGTCTTTGATACCTAGCTTGGTGTGCAAGGTATGGAAGGTATTTGTGAAATATGAAACTTCTTGGCACCTCTCTTGCCGCATTGTGGTCCATCTCATGTATTGGTCCTCATAGTTGCCAATAGGGTAATATTGTTCCTTTACCGTATCCACAAAAAAATCCCAAGTGGGATCGACCCCATATATTCCAGAATCCTCTGTGGAACTTTGCTCGCAGTAAGTTTCCCACCAATTTTTGACATGAGGGAGAGATTTAAGGAGCGTGAAGGTGATCTTTTCTTTGTCGGAAAAATTGTGAACAGAGAAATAACCTTCTAGGAGAGTTAACCATTTTTCTAGGGCTCCTGCATCTATCTGTCTTTCAAATACAGGAATATCAAAATTAACTTGTGCCTTGAAAGGAGAGGTTCCTCCAAAGTGGCCTCTTGATGAAGATGTGCCTAATGCTATCGGTAGGCGTTTAAGGATGTGGGAAAAATTCTCCATCATTTCGTCCCTCTGTTGCGTGAGAGTTTGCTCAAGCAATAGATTGATAGGATCATCTGCTCCATTGTTTTTCTTTTCTTCCACCATTAAGGGTTTCTTGGGTGTACGAGAGTGATTTTCTTCAAGAGAGACAAGCTTGAGACCCAACTTTCTATATTTGGAACTCTTCGGGGACATGCACTGAAAAAACGATAAAGAGCAGTCTCTCTGATACCATTGATCCAGATTATTTTTGGCACGAAATGCGAGTGGAGATATAATAAATAAATGCACAGAGATATTGCAGATACTTAATAAGATAATGTAAATGTATCAGAGATTCAATCATAAACACAGATATATAGTAATACATGATTTCTATTAATGAAAGAAATGTACATAGTGTTAGCGTCAGAAGTCACTCCTGGATTGCTTGCAGGAGCAGAGCCTGAAACCCATCAGTTTAATGTCACGATTGGTTTTAAAGAGGTGATCAAATGGAGGAAAACTCGGAACAGTCATCTCAACTCAGAAACTAGGCTAGGCATGCACGAGTGAGTGAGGTCTTGATAAACTTCAAACAGTGAGTTGCAATAAAGGGTGAGTAGGGGGAAGACTTGCATGAGGAGAGTGAGAAGGTCTATCATAAACATCAGGTTCATAACAGACTGGAGAAGAAAGCATCCGAACACAAAATCCTTTTATATTCAAACACAGAAGACCAGAGAATACAATAATGTCACAACAAATCCTTTATTATAACAAAATTGCAATAATCCACGCGAATCCTTCGACTGTGAACTCTCTGGCATGAGATGAAACATAGATGAAGAAGGAGAACTGTTTGTCATAAACCAAGAAGTCTCAAACACAGATACATGACCAGGAAACTAGAATGTTTGCTAAAACTTACAGTCGGGAGCTTAGCTCTTCCATCGATAGATACAAAAATGGCGAAAACGCCTTCATATACTCAGAACAACAACAACAGCGAAACCGAGACATCGCATTGAAAGATTCGCGTCTGCATGGCTTCTGACAGTCAACATCTGAAAGATCATGCAACTTATGTCATACGCAATCCAACTTTTGACAGTTCCAACGACGAATCGACGTGCCTTTAATTCATTGTCGTGCTTTCCCATTATGGTGGAGACGATGTCTAACCACCATCAACCGCTTCAATAACTACTTCAATGACTTATTCGTCGGGATTGAGGATGGCCCAGACAACCTGGCACCTTCGGGACATGGAGGGCCTCCTGCGCTGCCACTTGGAATAGCTGACTGGCCTAAAGAATAGGCATGAGGGCCAGCGCGGAAGATGGGGCACAGGAACGGAGTGATGGGGCCAGAACTGCGAGGAAAAAGAAAGAAGAGATGAGGTTTAAGAGAGGTGGCGGGGGAGACATGTGGCGAAAGACGATAAGTTGAAGGAGAAGGACAAGGCACAATGGGTGCACTTGTGGTAGGAGGTTGTCCTGGAAAGAGGTGGGACACATGGCAGGCGATGGATGGAGGGTGAGTTGGGAAAGGGACCATGTGGACCAAGAGAGGGGGAAGCGACATATGTCGAAAGATGAGAAGAGGGCAGAAGGGCGCGAGCCTCATCGCACGGCCAGGAGGAGGACAGGTGGCCAGTGGGAGGATGGTTTACCAACTGACATGATGGGAAGGGGGCCCACCTAGCTAAACACAGATCCGCTGAGAAGGACGAGATTGTCCAAGCGTCGTTGATCTGGGTGCGCTGATCTTGGCTGTTAGAAATTTGCGCACCCAATTCCGGACCCCCCCCCCTCCTGTTAAAGGTAGAAAGGCAGGGGGGGTCCAGAATTACCTTTATTTCCGTTGATTCGGGCGCTACGATCTTGGCCATTGAAGAGGTGCACCCTAGATTTCGGACCCCCCCCCCGCTTAAAAGTAGAAAGGCGGCGGGGGTTCGGAATCACACCCGCGCCATTGATCCGGGCACCACGATCCTTGCCGTCCAGACTTGATTTTCATTTAATCATGGGCACACTAGCACCCTGAACTTAGGACAAGTGGGTTTTTAACCCATTCCTTTGCATTCTAACCCCCCTTACAAGAAATATCATTAACATTTGGCTCCATGGGGTATAGAGTCATCCCTGTGATGCTCTAAGAACATTTTGTAGATTCAGTGCCTTGCTGTTGGGCTATGGATTCATTTATTAAACTGAAAACAAAAAACAAAAAACAATATTTACAAAAACAAAAGAGCCGAATGCGGCTCACAGAAAACATTTTTTCAAGAAATGCCCATTCACTGGGCCACTACAAACCTCTTCACCTTCCAGATCCTGCAACCTGTAAGTGTTGTTTGGAAATACTTCAAGGATCCTGAAAGGTCCCAACCAGAGGGCGTCAAATTTACTGTGCTTGCCCCTGTCTTGCCTGGGTGCGTCCCATTTGAACACCAGGTCACCCTGCTCGAATTCTTTCTTTTTTCTCTTCCTGTCAAAAGCCTGCTTGATCTTCTGCTAATGATTGTAGGCTCTGTCCATGACCTGTTCTCTGATCTACTGCACTTCCACCATCTGATGAATCCTTCCAAGCACATGGTTAGGTTCCTCTTCAAGGTCTTGGAGGAATTTCGCCACAGGTAAGGCGAGTTGAGTGGGGAAAACAACCTCTATTCCGTAAACCAGTTGGAAAGGTGAGATACCCAGGGATTTCTTAGTTGTCACCCGATCGGCCCAAAGAGAAAATTTGAGCTTTGAGTCCCATGCCCTCTTATTGTCCTCCAATAGCCTTTTGATAAGCTTTATTAGGCTTTTATTGGAGGACTCTGCCAGCCCATTTCCTTGAGTATAGTATGGAGTAGAGTGAACCAGTGAAATCCCAAATTGTTCACAGAACTTAACCAGAGGCTCAGACCTGAAGGGGGCGGCATTGTCAGTGACAATCTTGCTTGGGCAGCCAAATCTGGCTATGATGTCTTCCAAGAGGTTGATAATTACTTTGTGAGAAGTTATCCTGGTGGGGACAGCCTCTATCCACTTGGTGAAATAATCAGTTGCAGTGAGGATCCATCTATGTTGGCCACTTGAAGGAGGATGAATCTCTCCAATGAAATCCAATCCCCACTGCTGAAAGGGTGCTGAAACTACTACAGGCTTTAATGGCAGAGATTTGAGTTGCTTCTTTCCTAAGAACTTTTGGCATTTGATGCAAGCCCTAACTTCCCTGCAGACATCAGTAAACAAAGTAGGCCAGTAATACCCAGCCCGGGGGATTTTGTGGGCTATGGTCTTCCAAAAATGATGACCTCCACAGAGACTGCTATGGAAATCGAACATCACCTTCTGGGCTTGCAGCGGGTCCAAACATCTTAATAGTATCCCCAGAGGGTCTCTCCAATACAAGGCTTGGTCAATGAGACAATACTTGACCACTTTGAGCTTTAAATACCTGGCCCTACTCTTTCCCAATCCATCAAGGGGCTTTAATTCTTGCAGAAAGTACAAGATATCCCTGTACCAGGGACATGCTGCTAGTGGTATGATGGTCTGAGAATTTCTGCTGGATGACTCGGCTTGCTCATTGATGAAGTTAATCCCCAAAGCCTTGCAATTAGATTCAGCAAGCAGCTTGGCCAGACCTTGCCCCTTTATCAGCTTGGTGGGCTTAATCTCCAGGTCAAATTCCAGGATTTTGGCGATCCATTTACCCCTTCTCCCGTCTATGTCCGGCTGTATAAGAATGTCTTTCACAGAGGTTGAAGGGACATATGCGGTGATTTTTGAGTGCAATACATAGACTCTGAAAGCTTTAAGATCCTTCACCAGGGCATAGGCCTGCTTCTCCATGATCTTGTATCGGAGTTCTGTGTCTCTCAATGCCTTGCTGTAGAAAGCAATAGGCTGTTCTCGCCCTTGATCATTTTTTTGCAACAAAACTGCCGCTACTGTATCACAGGAAGAAAAAGAAAATATCAGAAAATCTTTGGAATAATTGGGACTGATTAGCACAGGTGCCTCAGTCAACGCCTTCTTTATTTGAAAAAAAGATTCCCTAGGTTCATAGGTCCATTTCACATCACTACCCTTCCTGAGCATGGCTGTGATGTGTTTCACCAGCTCAGTAAAGTTTGAGACGAATCTCCTCACAAAGTTAACCTTCCCCAAAAATGCCTGAACTTCCTTCTTAGACCTGGGAAGTGACAGGGTCTAGAGTGCCTCTACTCTACTAGGGTCAATCCTTACTCCCTCTGCTGACACTATATGACCTAACAACTTCCCCTCCTTCATAGCAAACAATGATTTTTGGGGGTTTAAAGATAGGCCATACCTTCGACACTTCAAGAAAACTCTCTTCAAGTGGCAGCAGTGCTCTTTGTCTGTCTTAGAGAAGATTGTAATGTCATCCAGATATATCACCACAAACTGATCCTTTTCCCCGATGAAGGCTATGTCCATGGCTCGCTGAAATGTTGCTCCTACGTTCATCAGCCTGAAAGGCATTTTGGCATACATGAATGTTCCCCAAGGAGTGGTGAAAGCTATTTTTTCTCTGTCCTCAGGCATGACTGATATCTGATTGTATCCAAAGAAGCCATCAATCATGGATATTCTTGATGCACCAGTTACCTTCTGCAATATATGTTCCATGTTAGGCAGGGGATAATTGTCCTTCCTTGAACTTCTGTTCAGGTTCCTGAAATCGACACAGAGTCTGATTTCCCCACTTTTCTTTCTCACTGGGACCAAATTGGCCACCCACTCAGAGTATCTCAAGGGGACAATGATCTGGGCATCCAACAATTTCTTTACTTCCTTCTCCATGAAAGGTAGCAGCATGGGATTTATCTGTCTCAGATTCTTCTTAAATGGCTTAGCCTCCTCTTTCAATGGGATCTTATGCTCAATGACTGATGTGTCATATGTATTGAGGTCTTCGTAGGTCCATGCGAACACATCAGCAAACTCCTTCAACAACTTAGTATATTCATCCCTCTGCTCCTTGGTCAAACTCCTTGACATCCTGACAAACTTGGGCTCCTCCGGTGTGCCTATGTTGCACTCAACTATGTCATCATCATCACCTGAAACTTTACCCTTCACCGCCACATCATTTCCATCGAACAGTCTTTCTAATGGAACAAGTCCCCTCGGAATGTAATTGCTCGGTAGTTGAATAATCTGGTGATCAACAATTCTATTTAAAAGCTCCCCAGGGTGATGGTCACCTTCCATGTCAAGATTCTCATCTATGTGCAATGTAGAAAATTCATCGATGGTCTGGAGAAATTTCTCGATTTCCTAATCATCTTCAAACACTTTCCAATGTTTGACGTTGTCTGGTACAACGGGCCTATATTTTATCTCAACATCAGGCCCGACAATGGGCAGCGCAGGGACTTCGAGCAGACTAGCTGTAAAAGCTAAAAAGTCGGCTGGGGCATTTTCTTCCCTCGGAATGTAGGAAATGTTAAAATCCAAGAAAAAATTATTAACAAGGTCCCATACCTCATTCCTGTAATTCATGAGATGAGGATGCTTGGCTTGATAAACATTTTTGACCTGCTGGACAATCAGTTCCGCATCTCCAAACACAACCATCTCCTCAATTTCCATTTCCTTTGCAACTCTTAATCCCAGAACCAGAGCTTCATACTCTACCACATTGTTGGTGACTTCGAATTGCAGCTTGTATGACAGAGATATGGTCTCTTGAGAAGGGGATATGAATACCACTCTGGCACCTGCACCTATACTGGAAGAAGCTCCATCAAAGAACATCTTCCAAACAGAGGTGGTTGGAGGGGGTGTCTCCTGATTAAGAATGGGTTGCTTTCTGATCTGTAAAGGAGCCTCAGGGGTGTGGGCGAGCTGTAGTAAACTAGAGCCTAAATCAGTGTACAAGGCATAGATGGGATGATTGGTAGGGTTGGCTTCATCACTGATTATGTAGGCCAACTGGGCCTCTCTATACAATCTTCTATGCTCCCCTCCAAAGACTGGAATGGTGGCATATGTGAGATCCATCTGTAACATCCCTCCAAGTCTCTTAATCCAAGAACTTGACAACAACATGCCGAACTTGGGGGGAACATCAACTACCACAATATCCATGACCATACTTTTCATGGGCAGCTGAAACAAAGAAACTGCTAGGTCTTTGATTACTCCCAAACATTGAACACTCCTGGAGTCAAAAGAATAGAGGTCATGATAGGCTCGGGTGACTTCTAGTCCTAAATCTTCCATGACAATTTTGGGCATGAGGTTGTGGGAGGCCCCTGAATCCATAAGGAAATTATGCAACACTTTATCATGTATGTTCAGGGATGTGTAGAAGGGAGGGGATGAATCATCTCTATCTTCTACCATGGGACCTAGGAAAATTGCGGGCCTTTCATCTTGAAGGTTTATGGAGTCTGTGAGAGGGTATGAGGCTTCAGATTTCAGTAGCTCAGAGAAGTGTTTTTTGAATTCCCCATGTTTGATTAGCTCGATGAAGGGCACAGGGATTCTGATCTTTTGAATCTCATGATCGAAATTGAAAGAAGATAAAGGCTTTGGGATTTCTCTAACTTCAGGAACATGATTATGGACAATGGGAGAGAGAGGTCGAGCCTTCTTACCTTTGTGAGCATCTGCTACTTCATTAGCAGGTTTCTCTGTTCTAGTGGATGGCTCAGGAACATTAGGTGTTGCTTCCCTTTTGTCAGACCTCAGGTTGTACCTGCCTCTACCGCCGCTAGCTTTGTCTCCCTTGCTCAATTCATTTAGTTGACTATCCATGAGAGACTCTTCATAGGTTGTCCGAGTGAGATGAGGAAAAGGAGGAGTGTCTCCTAAGCAGTGGATTTCAGGTTCGAGCTCATCTGTTTCTCTTTCCTTCTCATCGGTCACCAGATTGTTCTGAAAAGGGGGCTGAATTCTCTGGTCTTCTCTGTCTCTTCCCCTTTGTATAATTGGGGGAGCCACATTATTATTTGGCCTCCTAAAATGTCCTTTATTTTCAGTGTTCTGAGGACCCTTGTACATTTCTTTCCTTTCCACCTTCAATCTCTCCACTTCTTCAGTCAAAAACTTCATCATCTCGGTCAGCTCATTCACTTGAGGGTGGGGCAATGATGGGCCAGAAGTTGAGGTTTCAGATCTTCCTTTTCTTCTGTCTATGTCAGCTTTGTTTCTCAGTCTGTCAGCTACCAATATGTTGGATTCCACTTCTACGGTAGTGTCTTGCATTTGAGCTAAGGAGGTAGCTCTTCTTTCTCTTAATAGCAGGCAGAAATCAGGATCAAATGCATCAACATATGAAATTTGGGCAGAGGCTTCCGAGGGCTTTATCTCTACAGGAATCTTATTGTACATCTTATTAAATATTTTGGAGAAGTTAGAGATAGACTCTCCTTCCATTTTCCTCAGAGACTCAAACTTTGTCATGTGATACATGAAATCTTTTCTATCTCCCCACTGCCTCATGAAAACGTTATCCAAGGCTTCAATGCCAGTGATAGATCTCGGGGCCAATCCTCTGAACCATTTCCTTACCTCTCCATCCAGGCTTTGGACAAAGACTCTCATCCAGACATCTTCGTTCTCAATATTCAAGTTGTCTGCATAACTGTAAAAAGAAGCTAGGTTCTCTTCAACAGTTATATCCCCTTCTCCAGTGAACTTGGGAATGTATTTCAAATAGTCTCTAGCAGGGAGAGGATTCATAGGATGGGGTAGGATTAAGGGAGCATATCTAGCCGTGACTATGGCGTCCATTCTATTTGGAGGGGGATTAGCACTAGCCATAGGGGTATTAGGTAGATGAGAACTCGGAGGGGAAGGAGTGTGGGCTGGAGATGTCGGAAAAGAGGTTCTTGGGGGAGACAACGGATAAAACAGAGAGAGAGCCAAGGGACTTGAGTGTGCAGACGCTTCTCTCTGTACAGTAGTAGCAATAAAAGGAGGGATGGTGAAACCTTTAGAGGATTGAGGTCTGTGTTGAGGCACAACTTCTAGGGAGGCGGGAGTGACAAGGATCTCTCTTTCTGATACCATACTAGGAGGAGAAAACTCAGTAGGAACACTCCCAAAGTTCAGAAAACAGGAAACCTCGGAGGAAGGATGACTAGGAAGCTGAGCATAAGAAAATGGAGTTCTCACAGAAGGGGATGGCGTATTACCTATTTCAGCGATGGAAGCTTCTTTTGCAGAGCTCTTTCCCTTTCTGCACACTACTTCTGAGTCAACTCTTGGTGTAGCTAAAGGCAAGTGTGTATTAGACCTCGTGTGTCTGCCTCTCGAAGCCACAATTGATAGAGTAGGTTCTCCCTAGCGGAGTCGTCACAATGGAGTTTCCAGGTGCACAGTAGAAATCTTCAAGTTCTGATATCTGATGCACATTCAAAATCAGTTGATCTTTGTCGTTCAATCCCGGGGAAAATATTCAACTTCGTCCCCGGCAACGGTGCCAGAAATGTTACCGTCAGAAGTCACTCCTGGATTGCTTGTAGGAGCAGAGCCTGACACCCATCAGTTTAATGTCATGATTTGTTTTAAAGAGGTGATCAAATGGAGGAAAACTCGGAACAGTCATCTCAACTCAGAAACTAGGCCAGGCATGCACGAGTGAGTGAGGTCTTGATAAACTTCAAACAGTGAGTTACAATAAAGGGTGAGTAGGGGGAAGACTTGCATGAGGAGAGTGTGAAGGTCTATCATAAAAATCAGGTTCATAACAGACTGGAGAAGAAAGCATCCGAACACAAAATCCTTTTATATTCAAACACAGAAGACCAGAGAATACAATAATGTCACAACAAATCCTTTATTATAACAAAATTGCAATAATCCACGCGAATCCTTCGACTGTGAACTCTCTGGCATGAGATGAAACATAGATGAAGAAGGAGAACTGTTTGTCATAAACCAAGAAGCCTCAAACACAGATACATGACCAGGAAACCAGAATGTTTGCTGAAACTTTACAGTCGGGAGCTTAGCTCTACCATCAATAGATACACAAATGGCGAAAATGCCTTCATATACTCAGAACAACAACAGCAGTGGAACCTAGACATCGCATTGAAAGATTCGCGTCTGCATGGCTTCTGACAGTCAACATCTGAAAGATCGTGCAACTTATGTCAGACGCAATCCAACTTTTGACAGTTCCAACGGTGAATCGACGTGCATTTAATTCATTGTCGTGCTTTCCCATTATGGTGGAGATAATGTCTAACCACCATCAACCACTTCAATAACTGCTTCAATGACTGCTTTGTCGGGATTGAGGGTGGCCCAGCCAACCTGGCACCTTCAGGACGTGGAGGGCCTCCTGAGATGCCGCTTGGAATAGATGACTGGCCTAAAGAATAGGCATGAGGGCCAGCGCAGAAGATGGGGCACAGGAACGAAGTGATGGGGCCAGAACTGCGAGGAAAAAGAAAGAAGAGATGAGGTTTAAGAGAGGTGGCGGGGGAGACATGTGGCGGAAGACGATAAGTGGAAGGAGTAGGACAAGGCACAATGGGTGCACTTTTGGTAGGAGGTTGTCATGGAAAGAGGTGGGACACATGGCAGGCGATGGATGGAGGGCGAGTTGGGAAAGGGACCATGTGGACCAAGAGAGGGGTAAGCGACAGATGTCGGAAGATGAGGAGAAGGCAGAAGGGCGCGAGCCTCATCGCACGGCCAGGAGGAGGACAGGTGGCCAGTGGGAGTATGGTTTACCAGCTGACATGACGTGAAGGGGGCCCACCTGGCTAAACACAGATCCACTGAGAAGGATGATATTGTCCAAGCGCCGTTGATCCTGGTGCGCTGATCTTGGCCGTCGGAAAGCTGCGCACCCAATTCTGGACCCCCCCCTCCGGTTAAAGGTAGAAAGGCAGGGGGGGTCCGGAATTTCATTTATC
>JZKD02S1268038.1:63742-76033 GCA_000966675.3 Picea glauca
GGGGGGGGGGGGTCCGGAATCACACCTGCGCCGTTGATCCGGGCGCCGTGATCCTTGCTGTCCAGACTTGATTTTCATTTAATCATGGGCGCACTAGCACCCTGAACTTAGGAAAAGTGGGTTTTTAACCCATTCCTTTGCATTCTAACCCCCCTTACAAGAAATATCATTAACACATAGACTGTAAAATACAGAGTGAAAGACTCGCTAGAATGGTGGCAGCTTATCAATGAGAAGAGATGTGACGTCTACTCGCATTCACAAGAAGATGATTACAATGAGGCTCTAAAGGCCTTTTTATAATAAACAGGTATTCCAAAAACCCTATACATCCAAAAATGTAACCCTAGGAGATGAAGCACCACAAGTCATGTAGGTCCCGTTTGGGTAAGTTAGTACATCAAATTCCCGGGGTCGTAACTTTTGCATACGATCTCCGTTCTAGGCATGTGATAGCGCATTGGAAAGGTATCATCGAGGAGATTCATTTTGCAGGCTTAATAATTCTTGAGCCTACCATTGAGGAGCTCAATCCAAAAAAAACTTCATTTAGGCCCTCAAATTGGCCCCAGAAGTTAAAACTGCTAAAAATAGTAAATTGCCAAAAATTGTTAGAAATCTGTTTTGAGACAGTTGGAAAAGGTGGGTGTACACCGATATCCACTTGGATCAATCCTCTCTCCTTAGGAAGAAATGGTATCCATTTCATTGAGTTCTCGGGGGAGAGGGAAATGTGTTTGCTGAATCTGCATCTTGGTGAGTTGTTTGCCTTGCTGGAGACGTCACGCTACTTAGTTTTTGGAAGTCTGTCATGGACCTGTTGAGGCTAAGGCTGTTCAAAAAATCAGGCTACATGAGAGGACAGTGTGCATAAGGAATATTTTCTCTTTGCTGTAACCTTGTGGACTTGCTTGTATTGGATAGAAGGTGCTTGGGGAGAGGTTGTAGTGGTTCCAATGTCCTTTTGTTCCTCTTTTGAACAGATTGTGAAGAAGATGGATTTTGCAGTAAGAGATACTACCTTGCTGCACTTTTTTGGTGGAACAATAGTTGGAACTACCTTTGGTATTATGTAGAGATGACCCCCTAGAGAAACAATGACACTACAGGGTCGAGACTCATAAACAACATGGCGCTTCCACATATATGGTTGGCCGAAGAGAACATCACATAAATCTAGTGGGGAAAAATTACATAATACCTCATCCTTGAAGGGTTGGATTCCATATGACAATCAACATTGTTGGCTGACATGAATATCGCGTACTTGGCGAAGCCACCTGATATTGTATGGCAACGGGTGTGGTGTTGTCGAAAATACCAACTGTTTGACGACCTCTGCTGAGATGAGGTTCTTCTGGCTTCCACTATCAACAATAAAATGTAGCGGGGTCCCCTTCAGCCACATCTGTGAATGAAAAAGGTGCTCCCCCTCTTAAGGATCTATTGGTTCTTCTGGTTGAATTGCTACAGTCGTGATAATAGTAGTGGGGCCTGCATCAATGATCTGTCCTTTACCAGTATTTTCAGAATCAGATTATGATTCAGGCTTCGGCTCCTTGTCCTTGATATCGACAACCAATGACAGTTTTGAGTGACATTCATTGGTGTTGTACCAGTGGATTTTGTGGAAATCGCACCATTTTCTAGTGTCCTTCTTTGTCTTCCCATGACCTTTCTATTCATTTGTCTTGGATTGGTTTTCGGGAGACTATTTTTTAGGGACGTCTTTGGTATACTTTGGTTGTTGCAGATTTGCAGAACCAAAATCCCGTTTGTTCTGGTGCTTAACTTTCTGCTCGATTTTAACAACATATCGATAGGTAGAACCGAGTGAATCCTCGTCCTTGGCGAAGCCACCTGATGTTGTATGGATGTGGGTGTGGTGTTGTCGACAATCCCAACTGTTTGATTACCTCTACTGAGATGAGGTTCTTCTAGCTTCTGCTATCAACAACAAAATGCAGCAGGGTCTCCTTCACCCACATCTGTGAATGAAAAAGGTGCTCCCCCTCTTCAGGATATGTTGGTTCTTTTGGTTGAATTGTTGTGGTCGCAACAATAGCAGTGGGGTTTGCGTCAATGATATGTCCTTTACCAGTATTTTCAGAATCAGATTCTGAATCAGTGTTCAACTCCTTGTCTTTGATATTGGCCACCAATGAATGTTTTGAGCGACATTCATCAGTGTTGTGCCAAAGGCTTTTGTGGAAATCACACCATTTTTCGGTGTCCTCCTTTGTCTTCCTGTGACCCTTCTTTTCATGTGGCTTGGATTGGTTTTCGGGAGACTGCTTGTTAGGGACGTCTTTTTGATACTTTGGTTGTTGCGTGTTTGCATAACCAAAATCCCATTTTTTCTGGTGCTTAAATTTATGCTCGATTTTAATAGCATATTGATAGGTAGCACCGAGTGATGAGATGTTCATAAAATCCATTTCAGTTTGGATGTATCTGTGTAGAGCTCCACGATATTTCAAAACCAAATTTTGTTCGAAGTCTTTGATACCCAGCTTGGTGCACAAGGTATGGAAGGTATTGGTGAAATCTGAAACTTCTTGGCCCCTCTCTTGCCACAGTGTGGTCCATCTCATGTAGTAGTCCTCATAGTTTCCAATAGGGTAATATTGTTCCTTTACCGCATCCACAAAAAAATCGCAAGTGGGATTATCCCCATATATTCTAGACTCCTCTGTGGAACTTTGCTCGCAGTAAGTTTCCCACCAATGTTTGAAATGAGGGAGAGATTTAAGGGGTGCGAAGGGGATCTTTTCTTTGTCTAAAAAATTGTGAACAGAGAAATAACCTTCTAGCAAAGTTAACCAATTTTCTAGGGCTCCTGCATCTATCTGTCCTTCAAATATAGGAATATCAAAATTAACTTGTACCTTGAAAGGTGAGGTGCCTCCAAAGTGGCTTCTTGATGAATATGCGCCTGATGTTATCGACAAGCATTTAAGGATGTGGGCAAATTTCTCCATCATTTTTTCCCTCTGTCGCGTGAGAGCTTGCTCAAGCAATAGATTGATAGGATCGTCTGCTCCGTCGTTTTTCTTTTATTCCGCCATTGATGGTTTCTTGGGTGTGTGAGAGTGATTGTGTTCAAGAGAGACAAGCTTGAGACATATATTTCTATACTCGAACCTTGTCGGGGACATGCACTGAAAAAACGATCAAGAGCAGTCTGCTCTGATACCACTGATTCAAATTATTTTTGGCACGAAATGCGAGGGGAGATATAATAAATAAATGCACAGAGATATCAAAGATACTCAATAAGATAACATAAGTGCATCATAGATTCAACCATAAACATGTATATACAGTAATACATGATTTCTATTCATGAAAGAAATGTACAGAGACTGTAAAAATATAGAGTGAAAGACTCGCTAGAATGGTGGCATATTATCTCTGAGAAGAGATGTGATGGCTACTTGCATTCGCAAGAAGATGATTACAATAAGGCTCTGAAATCATTTTTACAATAAATAAGAATTCCCAAAACCCTATACATCCAAAACCTAACCCTAAGAGATGAAGCGCTAAAAGTCATGTGGGCCCCGTTTGTGTAAGTTAGTACATCAACTTCCAGGGGTCGTAACGTTTTCATACGATCTCCGTTTTAGGCATGTGATAGCCCATTGGAAAGGTATCATCGAGGAGATTAATTTTGGGGGCTCAATCATTCATTAAAATATAATTAAGGAGATCAATCTAAAAAAACCTTCATTTAGGCCCTCAAAATGGCCCCGAAAGTTAAAACTGCTAAAAATAGTAAATTGCCAAAATTGTCAGAAAACTATTTTGATACAGTTGGAAAAGGTGGGTGGCCACCGATATCCACCTGGATCAATCCTCCCTCCTTAGGAAGGAATGGTATCCATTGCGTTGAGTTCTCGGGGAAGAGGGAAAAGTGTTTGTTGAATCTGCATCTTGGTGAGCTGCTTGCCTTGCTGGAGACGTCATGCAACTCAGTTTGTGGAAGTCTGTCATGAACCTGTTGAGGCTGAGGATATTCAACAAGTTGGACTACATGAGAGGACGGTGTGCAGAAGGAATCTTTGTGCTTTGCTGCAACCTTGTCGACCTTCTTTTGTTGGATAGAAGGTGCTTGGGGCGAGGTTGTAGTGGTTCCAATGTCCTTCTATTCCCCTTTTGAACAGATTGTGAAGAAGCTGAATTTTGTAGTATGAGATACTACCTTGCAGAACTTTTTTGGTGGAAGGGTAGTCGAAACTACCTTTGGTATTCTGTAGAGATGAACCCCTAGAGAAACAATGACATTGTGGGGTCGAGACTCATAAACAACATGGCGCTTCCACATATATGGTTGGGCCAAGAGAACATCACAGACATCTAGTGGGGAAACATCACATAATACCTCATCCTTGAAGGGTTGGATGCCATATGACAATCAAAATTTCTAGCTGACACAAAGATCTCGTCCTTGGTGAAGCCACCATAAATTGTATGGATGCGGCTGTGGTGTTGTCGACAATCCCAACTGTTTGAGGACCTCTGCTGAGATAAGTTTCTTCTGGCTTCCGCTATCAACAATAAAATGAAGCGGGGTCCCCTTCACCCACATCTGTGAATGAAAAATGCACTCCCCCTCTTCAATATCTGTTGGTTCTTATAGTTGAATTGCTGTGTTCAAGACAATAACAGTGGGGTCTGTGTCAATGATCTGTCCTTTACCAATAATTTTAGAATCAGATTATGAATCAGGGTTCATCTCCTTGTCTTTGATATCGACCACCAATTACTGTTTTGAGCGACATTCATCAGTGTTGTTCCAGGGGATTTTGTGGAAATCGCACCATTTTTCGGTGTCCTTCTTTGTCTTCTGGTGACCCTTCTTTTCATGTGGCTTGGACTGGTTTTTTAGAGACTGTTTGTTAGGGATGTATTTGTCATACTTTGGTTGTTGCGGATTTGCAGAACCAAAATCCCATTTTTTCTGGTGCTTAAATTTCTGTTCGATTTTAACAACATATCGATAGGCAGCACCGAGTGATGAGATGTCCAGAAAATCCATTTCCATTTGGATGTAACTGTGTAGAGCCCCACGGTATTTTAGAACCAAATGTCGTTTAGAGTCTTTGATACCCATCTTGGTGCACAAGGTATGGAAGGTATTAGTGAACTCCGTAACTTCTTGGTCCCTCTCTTGTTGTAGTGTGTTCCATCTCATGTACTGGTCCTCATAGTTGCGAATAGGGTAATATTGTTCCTTTACCCCATCCACAAAAAATCCCAAGTGGGATCGGCCCCATATATTCCAGACTCCTTTTTGGAACTTTGCTCCCAGTAAGTTTCCCACCAATGTTTGAGATGAGGGAGATCTTTAAGGAGTGCGAAGGTGATCTTTTCTTTGTCAAAAAAATTGTGAACAGAGAAATAACCTTCTAGCAGAGTTAACAATTTTTCTAGGGCTCCTGCATCTATTTGTCCTTCAAATACAGGAATATCCAAATTAACTTGTACCTTGAAAGGTGAGATTCCTCCAAAGTGGTTGCTTGATGAATATGTGCCTGATTCTATCGGCAAGCATCTAAGGATGTGGGAAAAATTCTCCATCTTTTCGTTCCTTTGTCACGTGAGAGGTTTTTCAAGCAAAAGATTGATAGGATCATCTGCTCCGTTGTTTTTCTTTTCTTCTGCCATTGGGGGTTTCTTGGGTATACAAGAGTGATTGTCTTCAAGAGAGACAAGATTGAGACCCAACTTTCTATACTCGGACCTCGTCGGGGACATGCACTAAAAAAACGATCAAGAGCAGTCTGCTTTGATACCATTGATCCAGATTATTTTTGGCACGAAATCCGAGCGGAGATATAATAAAGAAATGCACAGAGATATCGTAGATACTCAAAAATACAAAATAAATGTATCAGAGATTCAACCATAGAAACATATATACAATAATACACGATTTATATTAATGAAAGAAATGTACAATGACCATAAAAATACAGAGTGAAAGACTCGCTAGGATGGTGGCAACTTATCTTTGAGAAGAGATGTGATGGCTACTTGCATTCACAAGATGATGATTACAATGAGGTTCTGAAGGACTTTTTACAATAAATAGGAATTCCAAAAACCTTAGACATCCAAAAACCTTACCCTAGAAGATGAAGCACCAAAAGTCATGTGGGCCCCGTTTGGGTTAGTTAGTACATCAACTTCCTGGGGTCTTAACTTTTGCATACGATCTCCGTTTTAGGCGTGTGATAGCCCGTTGGAAAGGTATCATCGAGGAGATTCAATTTGGGGGATCAATAATGCCTTTGGATATCATTGAGGATATCAATCCCGAAAAACCTTCATTTAGGCCCTCAGAATGGCCCCGAAAGTTAAAACTGCTAAAAATAGTAAATTGTCAAAATTGTCAGAAAAGTATTTTGAGATAGTTGGAAAAGGTAGGTGGCCACCGATATACACCTATATCAATCCTCCATCCTTATTAAGCAATGGTCTCCATTGCGTTGAGTTCCTGGGGGAGTGGGAAAAGTGTTTGTTGAATCTACATGTTGGTGAGTTGCTTGCCTTGTTGGAGATATCACACTGCTCAGTTTGTGGAAGTCTGTCACGAACATGTTGAGGCTGAGGCTATTGAAAAATCTAGGCTACATGAGAGGATAGTGTGCATAAGGTATCTTTGCGCTTTTCTGCAACCTTGTGGTCCTGCTTCTGTTGGATAGAAGGTGCTTGGGGCGAGGTTATAGTGGTTCTAATGTCCTTATGTTCCCCTTTTGAACAGATTGTGAAGAAGATGAATTTTGCAATATGAGATACTACCTTGCGACACTTTTTTGGTGGAATAGTAGTCGGAACTACCTCTGGTATTCTGTAGAGATGATCCCCTAGAGAAACAATGGCACTGCGGGGTCGAAACTCATAAACAGAGTGGTGCTTCCACATATATGGTTGGCCCAAGAGAGAATCACATACATCTAGTGGGGAAACATCACATAATACCTCATCCTTGAAGGGTTGGATGCCATATGACAATCGGCATTGCTGGCTGACACAAATATCTCATCCTTGGCTAAGCCGCCCGATGATGTATGGTTGTGGGTGTGGTGTTGTCGACAATCCCAATTGTTTGACGACCTCTACTGAGATGAGGTTCTTCTAGATTCTGCTATCAACAATAAAATGCTGCGAGGTCCCCTTCACCCACATCCGTGACTGAAAAATGTGCTCCCCCTCTTCATGATCTATTGGTTCTTTTGGTTGAATTGATGTGGTCGTGACAATAGAAGTGGGGTCTGTGCAATGATCTGTCCTTTAAAAGTATTTTCAGAATCAGATTCCGAAATAGGGTTTGGGTCCTTGTCTTTGATATCGACCACCAATGACTGTTTTAGGAACATTCATCAGTGTTGTGCCAGGCGATTTTTTGGAAATCACACCATTTTCCGGTGTCCTTCTTTGTCTTCTCGTGACCCTTCTTTTCATGTTTCTTAGATTAGTTTTCGGGAGACTGTTTGTTAGGGATGTATTTTTCATACTTTGGTTGTTGTAGATTTGCAGAACCAAAATCCTGTTTGTTCCGGTGCTTAAATATTTGGTCGCTTTTAAAAACATATCGATAGGAAAGACCGAGTGATGAGATGTCCAGAAAATCCATTTCAGTTTGGATGTATCTGTGTAGAGCCCCACGGTATTTCAGAACCAAATGTTGTTCAGAGTCTTTGATACCCAACTTGGTGCACAATATATGGAAGGTATTGGTGAAATCCAGAACTTCTTGGCCCCTCTCTTGCTGCAGTGTGGTCCATCTAATGTACTGGTCCTCATAGGTTCAAATAGGGTAATATTGTTCCTTTACTGCATCCACAAAAAAATCCCAAGTGGGATCTGCCCCATATATTCCAGACTCCTCCGTGGAACTTTGATCCTAGTAAGTTTCCAACCAATGTTTGACATGAGGGATATCTTTAACGAGTGCGAAGGTGATATTTTCTTTGTCGGAAAAATTGTGAACAGAGAAATAACCTTCTAGCAAAGTTAACCATATTTCTAGGGCTCCTGCATCTATCTGTCCTTCAAATATAGGAATATGAAAATTAACTTTTAAATTGAAAGGTGAGGTGCCTCCAAAGTGGCTACTTGATGAATATGCACCTAATGCTATCGACAGGTGTTTAAGTATGTGGGAAAAATTCTCCATCATTTCGTCCCTCTGTCACGTGAGAGATTGCTCAAGCAACAGAATGATAGGATCGTCTGCTCCTTCGTTTTTCTTTTCTTCCGCCATTGAGGGTTTCTTGGGTGTGAAAGCGCAATTGTCTTCAAGAGAGACAAGCTTGAGACCCAACTTTCTATACTTGGACCTCGTCGGGGACATGCACTGAAAAAACAATCAAGAGCAGTTTGCTCTGATACCACTGATCCTGATTATTTTTGGCACGAAATGCGAGCGGAGATATATAAATAAATGCACAGAGATATCACAGATACTCAATAAGATAACATAAATTTATCATAGATTCAACCATAAACACAGATATACAGTAATACACGGTTTCTATTAATGAAAGAAATGTACAGAGACTGTAAAAATACAGAGTGAAAGGCTCGCTAGAATGGTGATAGCTTATCTCTGAGAAGAGATGTGATGGCTACTCGCATTCGCAAGAAGATGATTAAAATGTGGCTCTGAAGGCCTTTTTACAATAAAAATGAATTCCAAAAAACCTAGACATCCAAAAACCTAACCCTAGGAAATGAAGCGCCAAACGTCACGTGGGCCCCGTTTGGGTAAGTTAGTACATCAACTTCTCGGGGTCGTAACCTTTTCATACGATATCCATTTTAGGTGTGTGAAATCCTGTTGGAAAGGTATCGTCAAGGAGATTCATTTTGGAGGCTCAATCATGCATTCTACTATAATTGAGGATCTTGATCCCAAAAAACCTTCATTTAGGCCCTCAAAATGGCCCCAAAGTTTAAAACTGCTAAAAATAGTAAATTGCCAAAATTGTCAGAAAACTGTTTTGAGATAGTTGGAAAAGGTGGGTGACCACCGATATCCACCTCGGTCAATCCTCCCTCCTTAGGAAGAAATGGTCTCCATTGCGTTGAGTTCCCGGGGGAGAGGGAAAAGCATTTGCTGAATTTGCATCTTGGTGAGCTACTTGCATTGCTGGAGACGTTGTGTTGCTCAGTTTGTGGAAGTCTGTCACGAACCTATTGAGGTTGAGGTTGTTCAACAAGTTGGGATACATGAGAGGATGGTGTGCAGAAGGAATATTTGTGCTTTGATGAAACCTTGTCGACCTGCTTCTATTGGATAGAAGGTTCTTGGGGTGAGGTTGTAGTGGTTCCAATGTCCTTCTGTTCCCCTTTTGAACAGATTGCGAAGAAGATGAATTTTGCAGTATGAGATACTACCTTGCGACACTTTTTTGGTGGAACAATAGTCGGAACTACCTCTGGTATTCTGTAGAGATGACCCCCTAGAGAAACAATAACACTGCGGGGTCGAGACTCATAAACAACATGACACTTCCACATATATAGATGGCCCAAGAGAACATCATAGACAACCAGTGGGGAAAAATCACATAATACCTCATCCTTGAAGGGTTGGATGCCATATGACAATCAACATTGTTGGCTGACACAAATATTGCATCTTTGGCGAAGCCACCCGATGTTGTATTGATGCGAGTGTGGTGTTGTCGACAATCCCAACTGTTTGATGACCTCTACTGAGATGAGGTTCTTATGGGTTCTTCTATCAACAATAAAATGCAGCAGGGTCCCCTTCACCCACATCTGTGAATGAAAAAGGTTCTCCCCTTCTTCAGGATCCGTTGGTTCTTCTGGTTTAATTTCTGCGGTCGCGACAATAGCAGTGGGGTCTGCATCAATGATCTGTCCTTTACCAGTATTTTTAGAATAAGATTCTGAATCAGGGTTCGGCTCCTTGTCTTTGATATCAGCCACCAATGACTATTTTGAGCGACATTTATCGGTGTTGTGCCAGGGGATTTTGTGGAAATCACACCATTTTACAGTGTCCTTCTTTGTCTTCCCGTGACCCTTCTTTTCATGTGGCTTGGACAGGTTTTTAGGAGACTATTTGTTAGGGATGTCTTTGTCATACTTTGGTTGTTGTGGATTTGCAGAACCAAAATCCCATTTGTTCTGGTGCTTAAATTTCTTCTCGATTTTAACAACATATCGATAGGCAACACCGAGTGATGAGATGTCCAGAAAATCCATTTCAGTTTGGATGTATTTGTGTAGAGTTCCACGGTATTTCACAACCAAATGTCGTTCAGAGTCTTTCATACCCAGCTTGGTGTGCAAGGTATGGAAGGTATTGGTGAACTCCGAAACTTCTTAGCCCCTCTCTTGCCGCGGTGTGGTCCATCTCATGTATTGGTCCTCATAGTTTACAATAGGGTAATATTGTTCCTTTACTGCATCCACAAAAAAACCCAAGTGGGATTGGATCCATATATTCCAGACTCCTCTGTGGAAAATTTCCCCCAGTAAGTTTACCACCAATGTTTGACATGAGGGAGAGATTTAAGGAGTGCGAAGGTGACATTTTCTTTGTTGAAAAAATTGTGAACAGACAAATAACCTTCTAGCATAGTTAACCATTTTTCTAGGGCTCCTGCACCTATCTGTCCTTAAAATATAGGAATATCAAAATTAACTTGTACCTTGAAAGGCGAGGTGCCTCCAAAGTGGTTGTCTTATGAAGATACGCATGATGCTATCAACAGGCATTTAAGGATGTGGGAAAAATTCTCCATCATTTTGTCCCTCTGTCGCGTGAGAGCTTGCTCAAGCAACAGATTGATAGGATCGTCTGCTCCGTCGTTTTTCTTTTATTCTTCCATTGAGGGTTTCTTGGGTGTGCAAGAGGGATTTTATTCAATAAATACAAGCTTGAGACCCAACTTTCTATACTCGGAGCTCGTTGGCGAGATGCACTGAAAAACACTCAAGAGCAGTCTGCTCTGACACCACTGATCCAGATTATTTTCGGCAGGAAATGCGAGCGGAGATATAATAAAGAAATGCATAGAGATATCGCAGATACTCAATAAGATAACATAAATGTATAAGAGATTCAACCATAAACACATATATACAGTAACACATGATTTCTATTAATGAAAGAAATGTACAGAGATTGTTCAAAAATTATGTCATGAACCTGTTGAGGCTGAGGCTGTTCAAAAATTCGAGCTACATGAGAGGACGGTGTGCAGAAGGAATATTTGTGCTTTGTTTCAACCTTGTCGACCTGCTTCTTTTGGATAGAAGGTGTTTGGGGTGAGTTTGTCATGGTTCCAATGTCCTTCTATTCCCCTTTGAAGTTGAATTTTTCAGTATGAGATACTACCTTGCGAAATTTTTTTGGTGGAACAGTAGTCAAAACTACCTCTGATATTCTGTAGAGATGAACCCCTAGAGAAACAATGATACTGTGGGGTCGAGACTCATAAACAACGTGGCACATCCACATATATGGTTGGCCCAAGAGAACATCATAGACATCTAGTGGGGAAACATCACATAATACCTCATCCTTGAAGGGTTGGATTCCATATGACAATCGACATTGTTGGTTGACACAAAGATCTCGTCCTTGGCGAAGCCACCCGATGTCGTATGGATGCAGGTGTGGTGTTGTCGACAATCCCAACTGTTTGATGACCTCTGCTGAGATGAGGTTCTTCTGGCTTCCTCTATCAATAATAAAATGCAGAGGGGTCCCCTTCACCCACATATGTGAACGAAAAAGGTGCGCCCCCTCTTCAGGATCTGTTGGTTCTTCTGGTTGAATTGCTGCAGTCGCGACAATAACAGTGTGGTCTACGTTAATGATCTTTCATTTAACAGTATTTTCATAATCAGATTCTGAATTAGGTTTTGGCTCCTTGTCTTTGATATCGGCCACCAATGACTGTTTTGAGCGACATTCATCAATGTTGTTCTAGGGGCTTTCGTGGAAATCGCACCATTTTCCGGAACCTTCTTTGTCTTCCTGTAACCTCTCTTTTCATGTGGCTTGGACTGGTTTTCGGGAGACTGCTTGTTAGGGATGTCTTTTTCATACTTTGATTGTTGCAGATTTGCATAACCAAAATCCCATTTGTTCTGGTGCTTAAATTTCTTCTTGATTTTAACAACACATCGATAGGCAACACCAAGTGATGAGATGTCCAGAAAATCCATTTCAGTTTGGATGTATCTGTGTAGAGCCCCATGGTATTTCAGAACCAAATGTCATTCAGAGTCTTTGATACC
>JZKD02S1268038.1:98277-118185 GCA_000966675.3 Picea glauca
AAAATGAAGAGTCTTAACAATGAACAATGAGTGAACCCCAAAACAACCCAAAGCTGAGTTTATATAATTACTTGGAAATCAAGAACCACATGGCCTTTCCCAAGAATCTCATGTAACCACTTCTCTTGCTTAAAAAAATTATGGGTAAATAAAATATAATAAAAATACTTATCCCCTTAAGCCTCCTCTCTCATGGAATCATAGCCCCCTATAACCCTTGTCCCTATCTATCTTGCAGCCAATGATGTATTTTATTATTATTAATGATCAAAACATTAGATTTCCTAGGAACTTCGACCTCTTTTAATTGTTTGGGGGCTCCTACCTTTCATAAAATAAAATAAATACATTATTTAATATGGGGATTCAAAACCAGGGTATTACATTCACCTCCACCTTATTTTTTCACTATCCCGGTGCATATACAAAACATAAATCAAAATTCCAAAATTCTTCAAACAATCGCAAGCACGCTTCCCGCATAGCATCTTCATGCTCCCAAGTAGCATCTTCAGGACCATAGCAAATCCACTAAAATTTTACTAGTTCTATGACTTGATTCCAAAGCATTTTGACTTTTTTGTCAAATATACGCACCGGATGGACCTAAAATTCTCCTTATGGCTCCACCTGAATCAAATTCAAATCAATAACATGGTTAGGATAAGGTACATACTTTTTCAGCAAAGAGACATGAAATAAATTATGCACATTCATGGAAGAAGACAATGTAAGAATGTATGGAACTGACCCTATTCTATCTAATATCTCAAATGGACCACAAAATCTAACTGCTATCTTTGTACAACTTTCCAACTTCAAAGATCTCTTCTTGGGCTTCACTTTCAAAAGCACATTCTATCCCACATTAAATTCTCTAGCTATTATGTTCTTATCTGCATAACGTTTGTGTCTATATTATGATGCCTTCAAATTTTGCTTAATCTTAGTCATCTAGTCTTCCATATTCTTGAGCAATTCTGGCCCAAGTACCACTCTATTTGTTGGGTTGTCCCAACTCAATGGAGTATTGCATTTTCTACCATACAAAGTTTCAAATGGATTCATCTTCAATACAAATTGATACCCATTGTTATAGGAAAATTAAACCAAATGCAAGTAATCTTCCCACTTAGATGGATTATCCATCACATACATTCTTAACACGTCCTTAATCACTTTGTTGTCTCTCTTTGTATGTCCATCTGAACGTGGATTGTATGTTGTGCTAAAATTTTGATTTGTATCAAATACTTTAAATAATCCCTTCCATAAATTTGAAGTAAACTTTGTGTCTCTATTTAAGCCAATTGCCTTAGGTATTCCATGAAACCTAGAAATTTCCCTCATGTAAAATTTTGAAATATTAGATGTTGTATGAGTCATCTTCACAGAAACAAAATGAGCATCCTTTGTCAATTTATCCACAACTACCATTATGGAATCATGTTTCCTTGTTGTCCTAGGAAACTTAGTTATAAAATCAATGGTTACCACTTCCCATTTCTCTTCTGGAATTGACAATGGTTGAAGGAAACCCATTGGGTGTCTATGCTTAAATTTCACTCTTTGAAATTCCATACATCTAATAATGTAATCAACAACATATTTCTTCATTCATGGCCAAAACAATTGGCTTCTTACTACTGCAATTTTTTTCTTGTAGATGGGATGTCCAACATATGGAACATTATGTATTTCTTTTAACACTAAATTCCTAAGTTCTCTACAACTAGGAAATAAATTATATTCTTATGCATAAGTAATCCATCTTCCTTAATTTCATACTCTTTCATTTTTTTTTACACTTTCCTGCAACAAACGTTATTTTGTTTGTAGGTAATAGTGATCTGTAACAACAACATCTAAAATTATGCTCTTTAAAAGCTGTTTGTTTCATACTAACAGTTGTAGCATGCATGAGATGCACTCTTCTGTTGATTTAATCATCAAATTTATTTTCTTTTCACTGCATATGCTTGATATCAAAGTCATACTCACTTAAAAGTTCAATCCATCTTGTTTTCCTAGCATTCAAAGCTGGTTGTTGTTACACGTCAAAGTTCCACACTTGAGTGGCGCAAATGTCACACTCTAAGTGTCGCAAAGTGTCTCCTATGATTTTCTAAGTGTCGTGAAGTGTACCATACACTTTTCTAGGTGTCACAACTCAATCGGCACTATGAAAACTATTGTCACAATCCCTAATTCATGTTGGAAGAAGAAGCCCCATCATCTAACAGCCGAAACATGTTTTTTACCTGGGAATTTGATCATTTTGGGGAAATTAAGAAGGGTGGTGATCCTTTTCCCATGCTTAGGGAGTGCTAGTGCTCCCTATGCCATGCTACAAGAGAGACAATGATACCTTGGCTTAAAATCTAAGGGAGCACCATTTTGGTTAGAGGAAATCATGGTTAATACCACCTCTTTCTAAGGGACAAATCTAAAGGGATGGGGTTGGTTTTGCTCAAATCCTATCTTGTGTCTCTATCTAAGGAAGAAATCATAACTTATGGAGTTATATCCTCAACCAATTCCAAAAATACCCATGGTGGTTGAGCCTCTCAAATCCTATAAATTTAAGGCATTTCCATGGTGAAAGGGGGAAATCAATCAGAGAATCATCATTTGGATCTTGATTCATCCATGCAAGGGTTGAACAAGGAGATATTTTAAATTATATTGAAACATCAGTCGTGTTCTGTAAGTATCTTCCTTATTGGTTCTCATTCAATATATACTTGGTCTATTTCCTTCAAGTTTGTGTATTTTTGGATGTGCTTGTCTAATGTTGTCTCAATCTTCGTTGATAGACATGTATTATATAATCACATAGAGTAGGAGAAAGTTGTTTTCCTTTGTTTTCCATTGCAGATCTTAATTTACACAAAGGATTCTGAAATCAAGCTCAGGGGTTGGAAGTAGCAAGGACAAACTTTCATCATATCCTTTCTCTCCTTCTCATTTTGATTGGTTAGGATAATTTTAAAGAGATGTTAGTATCCACGTGTACTTTTTAAGTCTTGGTAATGGGGGTATAGCAGTCCAAGGGAAGTTTCACCTGTCTACAGGGGGAACATTCTGTAAATTAAAATTGGTGACTAGTTGTTCAAAAATATATTCCAGAACATTATGGTATGTCCTTAGCTAAAATCTCTTTCCCATGAGATAATGCCTCCACATATTCAACTCATGAACTATGGTAGCAAGTTCCAAATCATGTGTGGAATAATTCCTCTCATGTTCTTTAATCTTTTTGTACTCATAACAAATGACATACCCATTTTGAGTGAGGAATCCACCAAGTCCTTCCTTGCAAGCATTTGTACACACCACAAAATTATCATCTGTGTCAACAATATTTGAAATAGGTTCACTAGTAAGTAATTATTTCAACAAATTAAAGTTCTCTTCACACTCATCTATCCATTCAAATTTAATTCCCTTATTTTGCAATGAAGTAATGAGATGAGAAATCTTAGAAAACCCTGCTATAAACCTCCTATAGTATCCAACTAATCCCATAAAAGACTTGATTTCTGAAACATTCTCGGATGTTGGCCATCCTCTAATTACTTCAATATTTTCTAGATATGTTGTTATACCTTCTTCTGAAATAATGTGACCCAAATAATGGATTTTTTGTTTGTTAAAAAGAACACTTACTAAGCTTGGAATCAATTTGATGTTCCCTTATCACTTGCAACACCAACCTCAAGTGATTTTCATGCTCTTTCTCAGACTTACAATAGATAAGTATGTCATCCAAGAGCACAATGAAAAACTTATCCAGATAATTTATGAATATTCCATTCATTAAGCACATAAATACAGTTGGTGCATTGGTCAGTCCAATTGGAACCACTAAAAATTCATAATGTCCATACCTGGTTCTAAAGGTTGTCTTATTGGTGTATTCTTCCTTGATTCTTACCTGATGGTATTAGGATATAAAGTCTATTTTTGAAAATATAGTTTCCATTCTTAGTTGATCAAAGAGGTCATCAATTTTGGGTAGAGGGTATTTCTTCTTCACAGTGGATTTATTCAGCTGTCTAAAGTCAATACACAACCTCAGTGTTTCATCCTTCTTTTTAAAAAAGAGTGTTGGTGCTCCTCAAGGTGAAACACCCAGGCGTATGTACCCATTCTTCAATAACTCTTCCAGCTGCATTTGTAATTATTTTAATTCCGATGTACTCATTCTGTAAGGAGTTTTTGATACTGGGGAAATTCCTGGTACTAAGCCAATAGAGAAATACATTTCCCTCTTTGGTGGAAATCTTGGTATATCTTGGAATACATCTTCAAACTGTTGCAATACTGTAAAATATTCAAGGCTAGGCCCTTTTTTCTTTTATATCTCCTACACATGAGTTGCATACAATTCACATCCTTCCATGAAGTATATCTTCAGTTTTAAGGATGAAATCTCTCTTATAGAGATGGGTCTTGGAATTCCTCTCACAATGCTCTATTTTCCCTCTTCATCAATACATGTAAATGTCTTGTTACGTGAATTTAGGAAAACATGGTGTTTTTCCAACCAATCCATTCAAATTAGGATATCATAAGATCCTAATGGGATGATGTTCATATCAACATTAGTACTCACTCCATTCATATTTATTGGGGAATATTTGACCATCTCATTGATCCTTCTTTTGGTTTCAGTGGCTAGTTGAACTAAACTTTAATTCTATAGCTTAATTTTCTCCAAATGTAACCTATCCACTATTTTAGGATCAATGTAACAATGGCTTTCTCCCAAATCAATTAAAATAACAACAATATGATTAATGATCTTACATTTAACTTCGATCATATTGGATTGGTACTCTACTTCTCAATATTCTAAGGTTGCATATATTCTTCCCATGTCTTCTACTTTTGCATCCTCTTGGATGTTATGATTAGTCTTTGTTGTATATCCTCTGTGAAGGAAATCCTTGTATATGTGATTTTATTTGCACCCCCAACACTGTATTGGAGATATTCCTCTTTTTCCCAAGGAGTCTTCTTTTTTGGATTCATCTTTAGTAGACTCATCTTGTTGATTTTTCTTAGGTTTGTTTTATTGAAAGGAGGTTTGAATCCCTTCCTTCTTTGATCAGATTTATTTTTCTTCTTATCCTTCCAATACTTATGCATGGATTCTCTTCCCTTTCCTTGCTCATATAGGTACTTATCCTTCCTAATGGTTTCTGTCATAGTTCTAGGTCCATCATACTAATTCATTTATTTATAAAAGGATGTTAGTCCACTCAAAAACCTATGTATCTTATCTTTTTCATCCTTTATAAACCCCACATACTTTAGCAATCCCAAGAAATTATTTTCATATTCTATCATGGTCATGATTCCCAACCTGAGTTCAAAGAAATCTTGCATTTTCTTGACATAGAAGTGATAAGAAATATACTCCTTTTGAAAAAATCTCTCGACCTGCTTCCAATTGATAGTTCTCTCATTAATGTGCTCAACTTGGTTTAGTTGATCCCACCATGTAGAAGCTTTTCCATGCAAATGGTATGTGGAAATTCTAACTTCTAGGTTGGATAAGTAGTTGTGAAACTAAAAGTACTTACTGATTCCAAGCAACCAAGATTCAACATCATCTTTCTTTTCTCTTTCACCATCAAAGGATGTGGCTTAAGCTTCCTCAACTCTCCTTGCAAACTATCTAATTCATGTCTTCTTCTTTGGTGTCTAATAGGAGACACTTTTGAACTGATTATGGAGTCTTCAAATGCATAAAATTTCTTTGTTGAGTAATGGGATGAGTGATGTCTATGAGTTTTGTTGGCACTTATTGAATTACTAGTTATTTTATACTTATCTCTTCTTTCATAATGTATCCCTTCTTCCTCCTCCCTTGAGTCTGATCCATTATGTGTTTGCCTATGAAACTGATTTAGGCTTTGTGTCATGAGAATTTATCTAATTTTGTTCTCACATGAACCTCTCATTGTATGTTTTGTAACTTGTCACTTCTATTATCAAACTTTTCATAGTCTCTATTAATGTTTATTTTTCTCATCTATTCTTGTGTGCATTTGATTATGTCTATGCATTACCAACATTGATATTTTGACCTATGGCTTATTTATAATGACTGAAGGCTCCCTCTCCTTCCTCCATGTCCAAAATATGCATTTTTATCTTTAAATTATAGGTTTATATCCCTTAATTGTGTAAAATTTGCAAGCAACCATTTTGTTAGAATTATGCATATTATAGAACTTTTGTCAAATAACACTACATGCCCTTTTTTTGCTCAATTCATGAAGACATATATCATCATTATCCAAATTATAATAATTAAATGTTATTAAAATATGAATTATCTTTCCAATGACTATACTCATGCCCCAATCTGATCTCTGAGATGAAAATTACGTCTTTATGAAAAAACCACTGTCATCCTTTTTGTGCATTTTCTCTACTGGTGTAATTTTATTGAAGTGCCAACTTCTGTCAACTGCAGAAAAAAATATGTTAGGAAATAGTGAAACTTTTATATGAGACATAGATAAAAATAATAAATGATTCTCCTATAAAAAAACTGCAACAATATGGAATCTACAACTTTGTCCTTTTTTCACCCATTTTTCCAGACATAATTTTTAGCAAAATGGGTTCTCTCACAATCTGTACACTTCTAGAAAAATTTCACTAATTCAAAGTTGTTTGTCTTAATGAGTATATAAATTTTTTATTAATAAAAGTTTCCAATTTTGTGATCTAGGGTCACTTTTCTTCCACTTAAAATCTCAAAATTCCCAAAAATGTGGCCCAAAATAATGGATTTTAGCCTATTTTAGTATCCCCATTCCAATCGCCTTAAAATTTATTTAGTTCCTTTATGGTTTATTTTTGTGCCTTCGTTGTGGACTCTCCCCAAGAGTTTCAACTTAATCTGGACCCATGTCAATGATCTGGACCCAGATCTTTAAAAAACATTATTTTGTTATTTCTGACAACTCCAAGCAGAAATAGAAAATGTCCCTCTCTGGAAATTTTGTAGATATATTCTCTACAGAAAAATTCCATATGTTTCATATCAATCTGATGTAATATTCTTCAGTGATGGCCAAAATACAAAAATTGGCTCCAAACATTTTTTTTTTTAAACTGTGGAACACTTTTTCCTAAGAGAAATCTGTACTGTTGATCTCAAATATAAAGCACTCTAGACCGTTGATCTGCTCTCCATCAGTGATCAAGGATTCAGGATTGGTGATTTCCTTTGTGAACCAAACCTTCCCACGGATGCCCAATCATCAACCATTGACCATTTTTCTCTGCAAACCAAAAGTTACCCACAAATATCATCGATGCCGGATCATCGCCCATTGGTCATCTTCCCTGAAAAACCAATACTGTTAAAAAATCTCACCGAACCTTGACCATCAACGATCGACCATCTCTTCGTTGACGTGACAATTATGCTGACGTGACATGACATGTGGATGATGACCTGGCATGACATGTCATCCAAAGGAATCAACCATGCTGACGTGGTATGACATGGTATGACATGTCATCAACCCTTTCCATTAGTCATCAACATCTTCTCTTGGAATACTCTGAAATTTTCATGAAGTTTATTGATGCACGATCATCGACCATTGCCGGTCAAAGATGTCCCTTCTCCAAATTTCAACACTTCACCGACCTTTCTAATACTTGACCATCATGTATCGATGATCTCATATGCCAATTGGTCGAACTTCAACACTTCGCCAAACTCTTCGATCCCCGACCATATGCCATCGACAATCTCAGTTGGCAAACTTCAACACTTAGACAATTTCGGCCAAAACCTAGGTAAATTTGGGTCGTTGATCTCTTAGCTAAGATGATCTTGATTATTGATTTTATCTAACTTGCAAAATGACTGAAAATGACTACAAACCGTCGATCTTCCTCCTTTTCCAAATTTCCAAAATGAATCTCAGTAATTGATATGGTAACTTTGTCAAACTTTGAAAACATTAGTATTTTTTAATTTTTCAAGAATGAATCTAGTTCATTGATCTCAATATCGAACATGATCTTGGCCATTGATTCTCTGAAATCTTCCCTGCGCTACAACCATTTAAATTTCAAAATTTATTGACCTTCTGGGTCGAATTTGGATCTGCAACTTTGCATATCGAATCCATTAAATTCTAAAAAAATTCTTGATTATTTAAAACTTGAATCTGCCCACAAATTCAGGCATTTTCTCTCTAATTTTCCACCATTTCCCCCAAATTCACACAAACCAAAATCTATTACAGTGAATCTTCATGATTCTCACTCGTTCCAGCCCATACCAATCTGGTGTTTCAACCAAAAGCTATGATACCAACCTGGAACGTTCCCAGCCACCCATAGGCTAGTCATGCTACTTAAAAAATGCACTTCAAAACGGATTTCAAATTCTGATAAATTTTAATTAATAAAGAAGCATGAAAGATTCACATGCAGAGATCAAGATTCATGTTGCATTAAAAAAGAAATTAGTACAACTCGATGAACAACAATAACCAACAAGCATGCATATTATAAACACAAATCTCAGAGATAATAATTAATACATAGAGGAAATAAATATACAGGTAAAAGAAACCATGAAAGAGAGCACTTATCTTTAATGAAACGAATCACCAAATGGATGCAAACCAAGGATGTTCCACCCAACCGTAGACATTGTTGTTCCAAGTCTCAACAACAATGTCACCCCCGAGCCAGGGTTATGAATCCACATGGACGGTTCCAGGGTGTCACTCAGCTTCCCAACCCAATCAACACTCAATATCTCACAAGCTTCTCAACACATAGAAATCCAATGTACACCAACCCTCTTCTCTCCAACCTACACAACCCAAGAGACTGGACCCCCTTCTCTGCCATGAGTCCCTCAAGCTGTCCACCTCCTTCCAAGGCTCTAGTGCATCTAGTCAAGAATCTCCATGCCAAGACTTAGAATACATAGTTGCGAACAAAACTTAACACATGCCAATGCATCTCATACATGCATGCATTAATTCATGGTTGGAATACACCAGTAGTCACTACAACCAATAAACAATCGCTTCTTCCTCAACAATTTGTTTTTTTCCTTCCCAATCCAATACTAAGAATGTCTAGAAGAGTGAATGGAGAGTGAACATAATGAAGAGTGTTAACAATGAACAATGAGTGAACCCACAAACAACCCAAAGATGGGTTTTTATAATTACTTGGAAATCAAGAACCACATAGACTTCCCAAAGAAGCTCATGTAACCACTTCTCTCAATTAAAGCAATTATGGGTAAATAAAATATAATTAAAAAACTTATCTTCTTAAGCCCCATATCTCGTGGAATCATAGCCCCCTATAAATCTTGTCCTTGTTCATATTGCA
The DNA here is from genome assembly GCA_000966675.3 of Picea glauca. Lineage (NCBI taxonomy): Eukaryota > Viridiplantae > Streptophyta > Pinopsida > Pinales > Pinaceae > Picea > Picea glauca. The sequence continues at coordinate 107,677 of JZKD02S1268038.1, forward strand.
GCTAGCGATGTATTTAATTATTAATAATGATCAAATCATTACATTTCCTAGGCACTTCGCCCTCTTTTAATTATTTGTACGCTTAGACCTTTCATAAAATAAAAAATATATATTATTTAATCTGAGAATTCAAAATCAGGATATTACAACATTTAATGAATACATATAAAATTTTCATATACTTAAATCAAAAGGTAGATATGAAAAAAAAACCTATTAAGAAACATCTATAACAAGAATTTTTAAACACTTGTCTTAAGAATGTCAAGATCTGTCTTAGAATTTGAACTTGAAGATTAGTTTCAATCTCCACCCATTGTTTATTTGACAATGAATGAACATTATAATTAACTTTTCATAAATAAATTTGGCATTTGTAAAAAAATAAATTTATAATGCATACTCCCAAACTAGTGTTTCTTTAATTTTTATATTATCCATGAAGAATGTTCCATATTAAAAGATGTGTCAAAAATAAAAAATTCTTACACCCACTTCAATATGAGTTAAGCTAAATAAAATGATAAGACAAACTCTCTATCACTAAGATAGAGAGATAGGGGATAAAGGACATCATTTTCTTAGTCTCATTTTGGTTTGGAACAATAACATGTGCATATTAATGCTAAGTATGAAAATGAAAATATGGGATATACAATCATATTTATATAGGAAAATGTTATTTTATATAAAAATGTTATTCAAATTATAAGAATGTGAGGAAAACATATTACTATAAAAAAATGGTAATAAAATCTTCTTATACTATTTTTAGTAAAAGATTGACAAGTTATAGGTTGGTTTACTTTTCAATATTTATTGAGGGGTGACACATTCTCAATTGATATTTCATGTAATTATAAGAAATTAATTTCCTTACTTTTTATGTGTTATCCAACATCTCCCCAATTCAATACCACATAGTAAGATTAGATTAGAAACTAAAAGGAGAATGTATATGTGACAATGTTATTTGTTTCACCTTTCTCAATAATGTAAGAGTCACACAAATTTTTGGAATTAGAGTATTTATAGAGTCAAGATGTCCAAGATCAGTTTAATAAAAAATTGATTCTATTTAATGATGATTTTAAACTTGTGCATTTATTTTCTTGAAAATTATATTATGATGTAGCTTTAGGACAAGAAGAAATTAGATGGTCACATTCAAAGAAAAGTTATATAAGAAAATTAATATATCCATAGTGTAACAATTAGGTCCAATTGTAACCATTACCATATATTAAGAGTTTTTTAGAAAGACCCATTTCAAATTAACTTCAATGCAAAGCTTGAGCAAAGAAAAAAATTGGAAAATTTACCCAATCAAATAGCAAAGAAGTAAACTTACCCAAGAGTCTTAGAGTGTTTCTAATGGCCATGAGTGTTGACATCCAAAAATTCAAGAGGCAAGTTGGTCGTTCACACTCAAATTGAGATTCAAGATAACAATTACATGATTCAAATTCATATTCATATAAGAAAAAGATAATAGGTTCCACCCCTAATCTATGTTGGTCCTTGCCCTTAATCATGGTCTAATTAAAAAACAATTGTAATTCTTGTAAGTTATTTATGGTTACAGTTATACACATATTTGACTTGTAACTTGAGCTCAAACTTTTGAGTAAAAACTCATAAAGTCAGCTAAATAACTATGTGTGAGGTTCCCCAAAGGACCATGTTGTTGCAGCGACTACATCAACTATGAGAGAACATGTATCATGCCATTGAGATGTAGGCATATCATATCAAGTAGTACTTGTACATGCCAAAAACTAAAAGATAATTACAAATAATTTACAATTATGTTTACCAAATAGTTATCAATTGTAAAATTATATGCATAATCAATGAGAATATAAAAAATATTCCGTACTAGCCTTATCCAAGAAACAATCATGCACAATAGCGTATGTCGGTCCATAATAAGTATTCCAACAAAGAAAGCATCAATGAGGATCAATTGGATTGGAACCAAAATGGTCAACTTGGCCAAATGTCATGCCTAGTCTAGAATCTACAGTGTGGCCTGAAGGCCCTACACCTAGTGGTCTAACATTGTCTAAGGATGGCTTTCAATGGGATGTTTCCACAAATATGCTATGTTGAAGTAAATTCTTCTCAACGACCATTTGAAATTGAACTCCAAAGTTTCCCCGATCGAGACGCTTCCCGACAGAGGTTCGCAAGTGACACGGGCCCCTGGGGGTTTCAAAATGACTCCCCTATTGCGGGTCAAGATACAATATCATAGTAATAGTGGCATAAATATTGTCTCTAAACTAAGGTAGTGGGGGGTGGGGGGGTGAGGGCTAGGTGTATGACTAGGAGGGGGTTATCAATAGGCTACACCTGGCCCTTACTCAATCCTAAGAAAATCTAAGATGAACCCCTTAGAATTCACCAATCCCAAAATAATTGACATGGTGACCAATAATAAACTCAACCCATAATTTACAAAGAAACACAGTGGAACCCCCTTGTTATTGCATTTAGTTTTATCAAATACCATAAACCACCTATCCATATAGTTGTCTTTCCATGGATGGAATGTACACCATGCCATGCAAAGATGCATCTTTCTCAGATAAAGGGGTTGGTTGGTTTTACGGTCAATGAATAGTTAAACATCATCCCTTTGGTTATATGAATATGTTTTACCTCTTCCTTATGTCAGTTGAGTAGTAATCTCTCATCATAACCTTATATTTATATATATCAGATAAGTGGCCATAGATATGACCAATGGAAGCAACAATGGTGTGAAGCAAAGTGAAATATGAGATGGCTCTCTAGTGTTCTTAAGATCACCAATTAGGTTCCTAAGTTCATCTAAACATTGCTTAATTTATGTGAACAAATCTTGTGTGAGTGGTTGGGGGTTTAGGTTCAAATTAGAGTTTTTCTCCATACTAGTAGAATAAAAAGTGCATTTAAATAATAATCATAAAAGAATTTTACAAATTATGTAAATTTATATAATTTAATGAATATACATTATATTCAAATAAAACCTACATGTAAATAAGAATGTTGAGCTCCAATTATGCCAACATCCCTCCTACCTCCTACTTGTTCTTGCCAAGTTTGGATTAAATCAATCAAAAACACGCTTGCACTCTCGTAAAATATGGAGAAAAAACATCGAGGGTTGAAGAAAATAATGGAGAAACGGGTCATGATTTTGTTTTATTTGTTTTAGCAGTGCACAATTTTTTACATAAATAAAAATTACGTAGATTCAATGTGTCAAGAAGGCAATTGTGTGTTTGGATATTTAGCAAGAGTTGAAGCTATTTGAATGTGCATTCTTAGAGCACTTGCACATTTTTAAAGTTCACAAAGAGTGTTTGTTTCCACTTCAACAAATTTGGGAACCAACCTCATAAACACACCCATGTATTTTTGTTGTAAGGCAAGGTTTCGACTTTGTAAAATAGCAAGTACGACAAGATCTAGGAAACCTTGAATTGTTTAAAAAGGGAAGGTAAATATTTTCCTATTACTTATGTAACAATGTAATAATGTTCATGAAGAATTATAATAAACTATTTTTGTTATTTTTCTAATAACTTGTTTTAAATTTATAAAAAGGATCAAAAGGTCCTACTAATAGACTATTGCCTAACTTTATTTTTTTTATTGTTTTCCAATGTGATTCATTGATTTTGAAAAAACTAAGAAATAATTATAGAAACTCGATTTCAATTTCAAATTTTAAAATGAAAAAAAAATCTAAATATTTAATTATAAAACATTTTGTATTCCTTTGTATGTGTAATAAACAATAATCATTACTTCTTTAAATCCTACATAATATTTGTTTGTAAAGCTTCATACAAAAAAAAGACTTCTTTAAATCATACATTTTATTTGTTTGTAATACTTTGTAAAACAAGAAGACTATAAAAATAAAAGAAAAATCACAACTTTTTTAAATTATACATAATATTTGTTTTGGATACTTTGTAAAAAGAAAAAAGTTATACAACTCTAAGTAAACCAATATGTTTTTTTAGTATTCTTAATATCAGCAAATTATATAATCCCACAAATGTCGTTAGGTTTCAAATTTTTATTTAGAAATTTTATTTTAAACAATAATTTATATTTATCTTTCTAGCTTCTACCTCTATTGAGAAAGATTTGATACAAATCCTTAATTCAGATATAAAGAAAGACAAATTATAATACTTAAAATATTAAAAATGTCCAGTAATATAACTATGTAATTCTTAACTTTACTAAACAAAATAGTTATTACAAATTTAAAATAACAAAAAAATAATATTACTAAGCAAAATACTTATTACAAATTCATATATTACATAATAAAAAAAATTAAACTTTCATATATTTATTATTTAAAAAAAAATCAATTAGATAAAACATAAACATTAACATAAAAACTAAATCAATTAAATAAAAAGTAAACATAACTTTAACAAAAAAACTATTTATTTCACAAAAACTAAATCAATTAAATAAAAACTAATTTAATTTCAAAATTTATAAACTAATTCAGTCTTAGTGTATTTCCATATATTTATTATTTAAAATAAAATCAATTAGATAAAACATAAACATAACTTTAACATAAAAACTAAATCAATTAAATAAAAAGTAAACATAACCTTAACAAAAAAACTATTTATTTCACAAAAACTAAATCAATTAAATAAAAAGTAATTTAACCTCAAGATTTGATAGACCAATTCAATCTTATTAGATGTTAATCATCATCATCATCAATTTAACCTTAACAAAAAACTATTTATTTCAAAACTATCGTAATAATTAATTAATACATTAATACAACTATACATTATCACTTTTCAACAACCATCAAATAATAACAGTCAACTAATAATAGTCAATTAATAATACATTTTCATGATTCAAATATTAACACTCAATTAATAATACATTTTCATGATTCACTATGCAGCAAACACTAAAATAATAACAAAACTATTTATTTCACCACTGTCATACTCATTAATTAATACATTAATACAAAACAACTAAAATAGTTAAAATAACAATGTAATAACATTAATACATTAAAATAATAACAATGTAAAGTAAAATAACTAGCATACCCCCAAGTGGGGGAATGTAAATGCCGAAGAGAACAATATAGAATTTTTTGTTTAAATTTTGTTATAATTATATTATTTCATGAGTAGCATTGTAATGGTATATTAATTATTTCCATGCATAAAGGAGAATAGGAAAAATTTTGTTGCAAAGTAGTTAGGTCAAAGTATGATTGATAGATATTTGTTAACAAATATTTGACACAATTTCATTTCATGTATAGAAGTATGGTCCAAGTAAAATAGTTCATGTGTATAAGTATGGAACAAGTTGAAAATTGCATTTATAGAAGTATGTACCAATTCAAACATTGTGTGTATAGAAGTATGATTACAACATAGAAGAATCTAGAATCTAAGTGACAGAGAACATAAGCGTTCCTCTTCTTTCTTTTGTAGTGAGACATAACCAATATCTTTCATTTTTTCATGGCACTGGAAGGAGAATAATGGTGCTATTCACATTCCTTCTATAGTAGTAGTGTGTGACATTGTTGTGAAGGTCAAGCCTTGACGTTCAATGTTTCCAATGTCAATGGTAGACCTTGTTAAGGTCATTCCTTGAGATTTATGTATAGTCAATGCCCAGGCCATCTTAAGAGGGATTTGTTTCTTGTTACCCCTTTGTATAGGTGGAATTGGTACATGCTTTGGTTGGGTGTGGTCCCATGGAAGGCCAATGTATTTATAAAATTCCACAACAACATATGTTGGCAAATTTGGAGGGCTATTTCCTAGTGTATATACAATTTGCACAACTACTCCAAGAGCACCATTGACTAAGCCTGCTTGGACCCATAAATTGTAGAATATCATAACTCATTGGCCGATACATAGAAAGACATGTTTTTCGAGTTGGTCATCATCTTGTTGCTGTGCTTCTGAAGCACCAAGTAATTCTGCAACACTTCGTGCAATTGGCATATTCAAGGATTGAAGAATGAACTTGTTATGATTGTCCACAAGAATGTTTGTTGAAAAGAGGTGGATTGAAGTGTCAAACCTTTGACGTTCTTCAATGGATAAGAATCTGTCATTCCTAGACTGAGGGAGGTTCCAATCATCAATTGTTGGTGTAGTATTGTGAATGTTGGTTAACAACTATCGAAAGTGAGATTGGGTGCTAAATATGCCTTGTTGTCAGAATATTGTTTCCAACTTGATTATAGTGGTAAAGGTTGTCCATAAGCTCCTCCCTGGAGTTGTTCCTGCATAAATAGTTTTGTCCATTACTGGTGGTAGTTGACCCAAGTCACCCACAAGGATTATTGAACGGGAACCACATGAATGGTGGTTTCTTTCTAGAAATGCTTCATGCAAGCGACTTTCAATATGTACAAACATTTTAGATCCTATGAAGCTCATCTCATCAATTAGAATGTAGTGAATATGTTTAATCTCTTCTTGGAACACTGTAAGGGACTGACCATGTAAAGGCTTCATGTCCTTGATAGGAATCCTAAGTCCTGCATGTATAGTGGTTGCATGTATGTTAAAAGCTGCAACTCTAGTAGGGGCAAGAAGTAGTATTGGGCTATGGCCATATGTTTCTTGAGAAGATAGTGCTTCTTTGATGCAGTGTATAAGGTAGGATTTTCCTATCCCTGCAGTGCCTTGGACGATCATCTTCAATGGTTCTTTTGGTTCTCTTGCTTGAAAGTGTTGGAGGATGATGTCGAATGCATGTTGTTGATGTGTAGAAAATGTATTACTAGAAGGAAATATCGGATTGAGTTCTTGTATGACTTTTGCATTCTTTCGATTATAGTTGATGAATTTTCGTGCACTTTCCAGGGTATCTTGTGATAATGTGAGCTGATCCCATGGGTGGGAAGTGTCAATCTCTTGAAGTCCCAACATATCAAGAGAAGTGAAGTTGATATTTCCTGTAGCGACCAACCTTGATAAAGATTGTCATTCATTCATCTCCATGTTTTGTTGTATGATGATATGACTATCTTCATTTTCATACCATTGCTCAGTAGGAGTGTGCATAGGGGTGCGATGAACATGCCATACATGGTAGTCATTTTTTATGATATCCCAATTAGCCACAATGTATTCTTTTGAAAGACCTATATCTTCAGAGAAGGAACAAAGGGTTTGTATAAAAGTAGCTCACTCCAACAAAACTCAACAAAGGCTTGGAATCTTTGTTTGGTATTGTAGTAAAAAGGGTCCATACATGGACAATTGCGGGGAGGTGTCTTTTTTTCCACTTTTCTTTTTTACATGCTTGGTTGTATGTCAAGTTTTTGCAAGGTCAATCAAACATAAAGGGGAAAGAAAAACAGAACGTATTAGATATGCATCAATGAAATTGGATCTAGATAAGTAGTTAGGGGAATCATAAGAGACTCGACGGAATATTTGATGACCAACATTCAGTTTGGTGAAGGTACGACTGCATGTGACAAGGGGTAATTTTTGGAGCATATGGCAAGTTTCTTGGGCACTTTTGTCTCGGCCTACAATTTCTTCTGAGTGCAAGCATCGATAAGCATTTGGGGAAGGGTCTTCAAGATGTGATGTAGATGCAATTCTGGTCAACATATGGCGGCAGGTCTCAGATCTTCCCTCTTCTTTGGAAGCATATTTGGCAATGTATTTTAGAACTGCATAATGAGAGAGGATTGGTTGGCAATCTACATTTTCTCTCCATGTTTTGAGTATGTTACAATTATGTATGTTTAGGTGCTCATCATTGTGTGTCGGGTGATATATCTTTTGACCTATCTCATCAATGTAGAGTGATGAGTCCATTTGTACCTTCCAAGGGAATTTATATCTCCATTCAAGGGTAGTCCCTTTTCTACGAAGACATGTTTTCTCAGTGCACTTTGTATGTATTTAAATTTGATTTAAGAGTTGTTCATAGTCCTTAAGTGGGTTGGAAGAAAATATCTCCTCTGTAGCTAGAAAGAAAGGGTCATCTTGAATGGATTTATGAATATCCATGTGTGTGTCATGGTTTTCTCTAGGATTCTAGGTTGTAACATAGTTATCAAGGAAACTCTTTGCATCATAGATTTGATTTGGGTCTTCCCAATTTAATGTTTCCATGTTTGGAGCACTATCAAGCCATAGAAATCCATGTATATGTGTAGAGCCACGATGTTTCCATTCATACCTACAAAAGGAATATGAAATGATTAGTATAGAGGATATAAATGTATAGGTTGGGGAGAGGTACTTTCACGTATTATAGAATATGTACCTATACCAATAGTAAGTTGTGTGCATATTTTTTTGAAGTATCTCTTCATGAAATATCTAAAACCTTTTGTGCATGTATGTAGCTACAGTGTGGGGGCGGTCAATGACATTGTGTGTACGCCAATGTTGGTGGAGCATCGGGTCATGAGGTCTATCCATTTTCATAACTACATGTAAGTCCGACCATTTTGTGTCGATTTCACTAAGAGTGAAAAATAAGGTTGGGAATTGAAGTTGTGTTATCATTTTTGTTATTTTGATCCTTTGCATAGTCCAAAATGCTCTAGTCCCATGTAGATGTGCTCCAAAGCACATGACTTGTTCTGGGAGTTTGTCTGTAGGCAGTTCTTTGAGGTGTGCACACAACTCTTGGATAGTGGTGGGTGTGTTATGATCTTGGATTCTCTTGACAAATAAGGTAGTTGTTGATTGACTTAGATGGCGCATAATCAAATTATAGAGGAAGTCTCTGAAACGAGGATGGCTACCAGACCTATTGTCATGGTATCTCATCAAGTGTACTGCATAACTATCAATCCATATGTTTTTCATGCGTGGTTGGTGAAGAAGGGCATCCCCAGTGGGGAAAAGAGTAGGAAATGTCATGTCAAATAGACCCTCTGTGTTGTACTCATTGATTGGTGATAGGCCAATTGTCATCCATTCAATTGTTCCTGGTGGATTGTCATTTGTAGTGTCAACAAATGCTCTTATTTTTTCCATTTCTCGTTGTGTATTAGGCAATCTAAATGCAAAGGAAGACACTAGTTGCTCCTCTTGGACAACAACATTGTTTTCTATATCTATGATATGTGAGTCTTCATTAAGAGAATTGAGAGTTTCTGTAGAGACAGAATGGAGGTGAGAGGAGACATTGGTGCGAGTGGTGGGTAGTGATGCAAGTGAGTTGTGACCAATTTGGACATCATTGTAATATTTGTCATTTTGCATATTTTAGAGAAATGCATTCATGACATGATATTTTGTCACATAACAATCATAACTTTTCCCTTTCCTCCATGTCTCTTGATGACCAAGATGTCAAGATATGAAAGACGATGTGGTAGGTGAGTTTCTATTTGAATAATTTGTTGTGGAAAACTGATAGTGTGGCCACTATATTTGTATTGGCCACCTTGAGCATGCCTAACTTGCAAGATGGGGATAACTCGAGCAATTAACATTTCCTCAACTTGTGTTAGTATTGACAAGATTGTGGGTTGGTCACCGGGGTCCATATTATTCCATTTGGAGAAATGATGACCATTATTTTCTCTATAACATTGAGTACAAATGTGTCCATATGGATATGGGCGAGTAGAAATGTCAGGATATGATTCCATACATGCACTACATGTATGCATGTTAGACAAGGCATCAATACGTTTTCAGAAAGATTGGGAAGCATGTATATGGGGTTGATGTTCTAGAACATGTGTTGACAAGTCCACATGAGGTTGGTTTTGGTTTATATGTGAAGTCTCTCTAAGTCTTTTTAGTTTAGTTTTTTTTCAACATATTTTATACGACGTTGCTCATTTTTTTGGCTCCTAGATGTAGATAGAGGAGTGGTTTCTAGGCTAGTAGTATATATATTAATAGCGTCATTGTTCCATCTGTATCTTTTTTTCTTTTTTTTTTTCTATAGCTTGAATTGTATAGTGATGGAGATTGTATAGAGCCTTGTTGGAAAGTTGTCTGTGGGAATAATTTATATGAGAAGTATTTGATGTGATGCCTTGTTGAAAGAGAACTTCCCTTTCTACTGATCTTGAGAGTCCCTCACATGTGGTGTTTGTTGGTGTTGTTTGGAACGTGGGGACATTTTGTGTGCCATACGGAATTTCCTATAAGAGAAACAATGAACAATTTGTAGTTAAAACTCAATTTTCTTGATAACTTTTTTTGTATTTTGTATGTTTGATATGATGTGTTTTTAAGCATATTCCAAAAATAGTTACAAAAGCAATATAATGTAATTTTTAAAACATCTTATAAGTGAATGCTGTTGGAGATATGGCTATAACAGAAGACTGACGCAGATGGTTAAGGTTGTCATTGATGGCAATAAGTTATGGAGCAGTCAAGGATGTCAACACACACAAGAATGCTGGAACACGAATGCTGGAACACGAATGCTGGAACACGAATGCTGGAACACGAATGCTGGAACACGAATGCTGGAACACGA
>JZKD02S1268038.1:138411-157272 GCA_000966675.3 Picea glauca
CATGTCAAACATTGGTGGGAAACTTACTGGGAGAAAATTTCCACAGAGGAGTCTGGAATATATGGGGTCGATCCCACTTGGGATTTTTTTGTGGATGCGGTAAAGGAACAATATTTCCCTATTGGAAACTATGAGGACCTGTACATGAGATAGACCACACTGCGGCAAGAGAGGGGCCAAGCAATTTCGAAATTCAACAATACCTTCCATACCTTGTGCACCAAGCTGGGTATCAATGACTCCGAATGACATTTGGTTCTGAAATACCGTGGGGCTCTACAAAGATACATCCAAACTGAAATGGATTTTTTGGACATCTCATCACTCGGTGCTGCCTATCGACATGTTGTCAAAATCGAGCAGAAATTTAAGCACCAGAAAAAATGAGATTTTGGTTCTACAAACTAGCAACAACCAAAGTATGACAAAGACGTCCCTAACAAACAGTCTCCCCAAAAAAAGTCCAAGCCACATGAAAAGAAGGGTCACGGGAAGACAAAGAAGGACACCGAAAAATGGTGTGATTTACACAAAATCCCCTACCACAACACCGATGAATGTCTCTCAAAACAGTCATTGGTGGACGATATCAATGACAAGGAGCTGAACCTTGATTCAGAATATGATTATGAAAATACTGGTAAAGGATAGATCATTGACGCAGACCCCACTGCTATTATCGCGACCGCAAAAATTCAACCAGAAGAACCAACGGATCTTGAAGAGGGGGAGCGCCTTTTTCGTTCACAAATGTGGGTGAAGGGGACCCTGTTGTATTTTATTATTGATAGAAAAATCCAGAAGAACCTCATCTTAGCAAAGGTCTTCAAACAGTTGGGATTGTCGACAACACCACACCTGCAACCATACAACATCGGGTGGCTTCGCCATGGATGAGATCTTCGTGTCAGCCAGCAATGTCGATTTTCATATGGCATCCAACCCTTCCAGGATGAGGTATTATGTGATGTTGCCCCACTAGATGTCTGTGATGTTCTCTTGGGCCAACCATATATGTGGAAACACCACGTTGTTTATGAGACTCGACCTCGCAGTGTCATTGTTTCCCTAGGGGGTTATCTTTACAAAATACCAGAGGTAGTTCTGACTACTATTCCAGCAAAAAAGTGCCGCAAATTAGTATCTCATACTACAAAATTCAGCTTCTTCACAATCTGTTCAAAAGGGGAACAAAAGGACATTGGAACCACTACAACCTCGCCCCAAGCACCTTCTATCCAAGAAAAGTAGGTCGACAAGGTTGCAGAAAAGCACAAAGATGCCTTCTGCACATTGTCCTCTCATGTAGCTCAAATTTTTGAACAGCCTTAGACTCAATAGGATCATGACAGACTTCCACAAACTGAGCAGCGCGACATCTCCAGCAAGGCAAGTAGCTCACCAAGATACAGATTCAGCAAACATTTTTCCCTCTTCCCCGGGAACTCAACCCAATGGAGACAATTTTTTCCTAAGGAGGGAGGATTGATCCAGGTGTATATTGGTGGCCACCCACCTTTTCCAACTATATCAAAATAGTTTACTAACAATTTTGGCAATTTACTATTTTTCGCAGTTTTAACTTTCGGGGCATTTTTGAGGGCCTAAATGAAGGTTTTTCGAGATCGAGCTCGAAAATCATCGCCAAAGGAATGATTGAGCCACCAAAAATAATCTCCTCTATGATACCTTTCCAACAGTCTATCACACGCCTAAAACAGAGATCGTATGCAAACGTTATGACCCCGGGAAGTTGATGTACTAACTTACCCAAACGGGGCCCACATGACTTTTGGCGCTTCATCTCCTAGGTTTAGGTTTTTGGCTATCTATGGTTTTTGGCATTCTTGTTTATTGTAAAAATGTCTTCAGAGCCTCATTGTAATCATCTTCTTGCAAATGCGAGTAGCCGTCACATATCTTCTCAGAGATAAGCTGCCACCATTCTAACGAGTCTTTCACTCTATATTTTTATAGTCTCTGTACATTTCTTTCATTAATAGAAATCATGTATTACTGTATATCTATGTTTATGGTTGAATATCTCATACATTTATGTTATATTATTGAGTATCTGTGATATCTCTGTGCATTTATTTATTATATCTCCGCTCCCATTTCGTGCCGAAAATAATCCGGATCAGTGGTATTAGAGAAGACTACTCTTGATCGTTTTTTAGTGCATGTCCCCGACAAGGTCCAAGTATAGAAAGTTGGGTCTCAAGCTTGTCTCTTGAAGACAATCTTTCTCGCACACCCAAGAAACCCTCAATGGCGGAAGAAAATAAAAACGACGGAGTAGACGATCCTATCAATCTGTTGCTTGAGAAATCTCTCACACGACAGAGAGATTAAATGATGGAGAATTTTTCCCTCATCCTTAAATGCCTGCCGATAGTATTAGGCGCATATTCATCAAGTGGCCACTTTCGAGGCACCTCTCCTTTCAAGGTACAATTTAATTTTGATATTCCTGTATTTGAAGGACAGATAGATGCGGGAGCCCTAGAACAATGGTTAACTCTGCTAGAAGGTTATTTCTCTGTTCACAATTTTTCCGACAAAGAAAAGATCACATTTGCACTCCTTAAAGCTCTCCTTTATGTCAAACATTGGTGGGAAACTTATTGGGAGCAAATTTCCACAGAGGAGTCTGGAATATATGGGGCCGATCACACTTGGGATTTTTTTGTGGATGTGGTAAAGGAACAATATTACCGTATTGGCAACTATGAGGACTAGTACATGAGATGGACCACACTGTGGTAAGAGAGGGGCCAAACAATTTTGAAGTTCACCAATACCTTACATACCTTTCACACCAAGCTGGGTATCAAAGACTTTGAACGACATTTGGTTCTGAAATACCATGGGGATCTACACAGATACATCCAAACTAAAATGGATTTTCTGGACATCTCATCACTCGGTGCTGCCTATCGATATGCTGTTAAAATCGAGCAGAAATTTAAGCACCAAAGAAAACGGGATTTTGGTTTTGCAAATCCGCAACAACCAAAGTATGAAAAAGATTTCCCTAACAAACAGTCTCCCAAAAACCAGTCCAATCCACATGAAAAGAATGGTCACGGGAACACAAATAAGGACACTAGGAAATTGTGCGATTTCCACAAAATACGCTGGCACAACACCAATGAATGTTGCTCAAAACAATCATTGGTGGTTTATATCTCCAGCAAGGAAAGCAGCTCACCAAGATGTAGATTCAGAAACACTTTTTCCTCTCCCCCGGGAACTCAACGCAATGGAGACCATTTATTCCTGAGGGAGGATTGATCCAGGTGGATATCGGTGGCTACCCTCGGTGGCTACCCACCTTTTCCAACTGTCTCAAAACAGTTTTCTGACAATTTTGGCAATTTACTATTTTTAGCAGTTTTAACTTCTAGGGCCATTTTGAGGGCCTAAATGAAGGTTTTTCGGGATATAGCTCCTCAATGATATCCTAATACATGATTGATCCCCCAAAATTAATCACCTCGATGATACCTTTCCAACGGGCTATCACACGCCTAAAACGGAGATCGTGTGCAAATGTTACGACCCCGGGAAGTGGATGTACTAACTTACCCAAACGGGGCTCACATGACTTTTGGCGCTTCAACTCCTAGGATTAGGTTTTTGGATGTCTAGGGTTTTTGGCATTCATTTTTATTGTAAAAAGGCCTTCAGAGCCTCATTTTAATCATCTTCTTGCGAATGCGAGTAGCCGTCACATCTCTTCTCATAGATAAGCTGCCACCATTCTAGTGAGTCTTTCACTTTGTATTTTTACAATCTCTGTACATTTATTTCATTAATAGAAATCATGTGTTACTGTATATATGTGTTTATGGTTGAATCTCTGATGCATTTATGTTATCTTATTGAGTATCTGCGATATCTCTGTGCATTTCTTTATTATATCTCCGCTCGCATTTCGTGCCGAAAATAATCCGGATCAGTGGTGTCAGAGCAGACTGCTCTTGATCGTTTTTTCAGTGCATGTCCCCGACATGGTCTAAGCATAGAAATTTGAATCTCAAGATTGTCTCTCTTGAAGACAATCACTTTCGCACACCCAAGAAACCCTCAATGTTGAAAGAAAATAAAAACGACGAAGCAGACGATCTTATCAATCTGTTGCTTGAGCAAGCTCTCACACGACAGAGGAACGAAATGATGGAGAATTTTGCCCACATCCTTAAATGCCTGTTGATAGAATCCAGCGCATATTCATCAAGCGGCCAATTTGGAGGCACCTCGCCTTTCAAGGTACAAGTTAATTTTGATATTCCTGTATTTGAAGGACAAATAGATGTAGGAGCCCTAGAAAAATGGTTAACTCTGCTAGAAGGTTATTTCTCTGTTCACAAATATTCCGAAAAAGAAAATATCACCATCACACTCCTTAAAGCTCTCCCTCATGTCAAACATTGTTAGGAAACTTACTGGGAGAAAAGTTCCACAGAAGAGTCTGGAATATATGGGGTCGATCCTACTTGGGATTTTTTTGTGGATGTGGTTAAGGAACAATATTACCCTATTGTAAACTATGAGGACCAGTACATGAGATAGACCACACTGCGGCAAGAGAAGGGCCAAAAAGTTTCGGAGTTCACCAATACCGTCCATACCATGCGCACCAAGTTGGGTATCAAAGACTCCGAACGACATTTGGCTCTGAAATACCATGGGGCTCTACACAGATACATCCAAACTGAAATGGATTTTTTGGACATCTCATCACTCAGTGTTGCCTATCGATATGCTATTAAAATCGAGCAGAAATTTAAGCACCAGAACAAATGGGATTTTGGTTATGCAAATCTGCAACAATCAAAGTATGAAAAAGACATCCCTAACAAGCAGTCTCCTGAAAACCAGTCCAAGCCACATGAAAATAAAGGTCACAGGAAGACAAAGAAGGACTCAAAATCCCCTAGCACAACACCGATGAATGTCGCTCAAAACAGTCATTGGTGGTCGATATAAAAAACAAGGAGTCGAACGCTGATTCAGAATCTGATTATGAAAATACTGGTAAATGATATATCATTGACGTAGACCACACTGCTATTGTCACGATTGTAGCAATTCAACCAGAAGAACCAACAAATCCTGAAGAGGGGGAGCGCCTTTTTCATTCACATATGTGGGCGAAGGGGACCCCTCTACATTTTATTATTGATAGAGGAAGCCAGAAGAACTTCATCTCAGCAGAGGTCGTCAAACAGTTGCGATTGTCGACAACACCACACCTGCATCCATACAACATTGGGTGGCTTCGCCAAGGACGAGATCTTTGTGTCAGACAGCAATGTCGATTCTCATATGGAATCCAACCCTTCAAGGATGAGGTATTATGTGATATTGCCCCACTGGATGTCTGTGATGTTCTCTTGGGTCAACCATATATGTGGATGCGCCAAGTTGTTTATGAGTCTCGAACCCACAGTGTCATTTTTTCTCTAGGGGTTCATCTCTACAGAATATCAGAGGTAGTTTTTACTACTGTTCCACCAAAAAAGTTCTACAAGGTAGTATCTCATACTGAAAAATTCAGCTTCTTCACAATCTGTTCAAAAGGGGAATAGAAGGACATTGGAACCACGACAACCTCACCCCAAGCACCTTCTATCCAATAGAATCAGGTCGACAAGGTTGAAGCAAAGCACAAAGATTCCTTCTGCACACCGTCCTCTCATGTAGCTCAAATTTTTGAACAGCCTCAGCCTCAACAGGTTCATGACAGAATTTTTAAACAATCTCTGTACATTTCTTTCATTAATAGAAATCACGTGTTACTGTATATATGTGTTTATGGTTGAATCTTTGATGCATTTATGTTATCTTATTGAGTATCTACGATATCTTTGTGCATTTCTTTATTATATCTCCACTCGCATTTTGTGTCGAAAATAATATGTATCAGTGGTGTCAGAGCAGACTGCTCTTGAGCGGATTTCAGTGCATCTCGCCAACGAGGTCTGAGTATAGAAAGTTGGGTCTCAAGCTTGTCTCTCTTGAATAAAATCTCTCTTGCACACCCAAGAAACCCTCAATGGAGGAAGAAAAGAAAAACGACGGAGCAGACGATCCTATCAATATGTTGCTTGAGCAAGCTCTCACACGACAGAGGGATGAAATGATGGAGAATTTTTCCCACATCCTTGAACGCCTGTCGATAGCATCATGTGCATATTCATAAGGAAACCACTTTGGAGGAACCTCACCTTTCAAGGTACAAGTTAATTTTGATATTCCTATATTTTAAGGACAGATAGGTGCAGGAGCCCTAGAAAAATGGTTAACTCTGCTAGAAGGTTATTTCTCTATTCACAATTTTTCCAACAAAGAAAATATCACCTTCGCACTCCTTAAAGCTCTCCCTCATGTCAAACCATGGTGGTAAACTTACTGGAGGCAAATTTCCACAGAGGAGTCTGGAATATATGGAGTTGATCCCACTTCGATTTTTTTGTGGATGCAGTAAAGGAACAATATTACCCTATTGGAAACTATGAGGACCAATACATGAGATGGACCACACTGCGGCAAGAGAGGGGCTAAGAAGTTTCGAAGTTCACCAATACCTTCCATACCTTGCACACCAAGCTGGGTATGAAAGACTCTGAATGACATTTGGTTGTGAAATATCATGGGACTCTACACAAATACATCCAAACTTAAATGGATTTTCTGGACATCTCATCACTCGGTGTTGCCCATCTATATGCTGTTAAAATCTAGTAGAAATTTAAGCACCAGAAAAAATGGGATTTTGGTTCTGCAAATCCACAACAACCAAAGTATGACAAAGACGTCCCTAACAAATAGTCTCCTAAAAACCTGTCCAAGCCACATGAAAAGAAGGATCACAGGAAGACAAAGAAGGACACTATAAAATGGTGCGATTTCCACAAAATCCCCTGGCACAACATCGATAAATGTCGCTCAAAACAGTCATTGGTGGCTGATATCAAAGACAAGGAGCCGAACCCTGATTCAGAATCTTATTCTAAAAATACTGGTAAAGGACAAATCATTGATGCAAACCCCACTGCTATTGTCGCGACCGCAACAATTAAACCAAAAGAACCAACGGATCCTGAAGAGGGGGAGTGTCTTTTTCATTCACGGATGTGGGTGAAGGGGACCCCGCTGCATTTTATTATTGATACCAGAACCCATAAGAACCTCATCTCAGTAGAGGTCGTCAAACAATTGGGATTTTCGACAACACCACACTCGCATCAATACAACATTGGGTGGCTTCGCCAAGGACGCGATATTTGTGTCAGCCAACAATGTCGATTTTCATATGGCATCCAACCCTTCAAGGATGAGGTATTATGTGATTTTTCCCCACTAGCTGTTTGTGATGTTCTCTTGGGCCAACCATATATGTGGAAGTGTCATGTTGTTTATGATTCTCGACCCCGTAGTGTCATTGTTTCTCTAGGGGGTCATCTCTACAGAATACCAGAGGTAGTTCCGACTATTTTTCCACCAAAAAAGTGTCGCAAGGTAGTATCTCGTACTGCAAAATTTAGCTTATTCGCAATATGTTCAAAAGGGGAACAGA
Organism: Picea glauca; assembly: GCA_000966675.3. Classification (NCBI taxonomy): domain Eukaryota; kingdom Viridiplantae; phylum Streptophyta; class Pinopsida; order Pinales; family Pinaceae; genus Picea; species Picea glauca. The sequence continues at coordinate 146,000 of JZKD02S1268038.1, forward strand.
AGGACATTGGAACCACTACAACCTCACCCCAAGAACCTTCTATCCAATAGAAGCAGATCGACAAGGTTGCATCAAAGTGCAAATATTCCTTCTGCACACCATCCTCTCATGTATCCCAACTTGTTGAACAACCTCAACCTCAATAGGTTTGTGACAGACTTCCACAAACTGAGCAACACGACGTCTCCAGCAAGGCAAGCAGCTCACTAAGATGCAGATTCAGCAAATGCTTTTCCCTCTCCCCCGGGAACTCATCGCAATGGATACCATTTCTTCCTAAGGAGGGAGGATTGATCGAGGCAGATATCGGTGGTCACCCACCTTTTCCAACTGTCTCAAAACAATTTTCTGACAATTTTGGCAATTTACTATTTTTAGCAGTTTTAACCTTTGGGGCCATTTTGAGGGCCTAAATGAAGGTTTTTCGGGATCGAGATCCTCAATGATAGTAGAAGGCATGATTGAGCCCCCAAAATCAATATCCTCGATGATACCTTTCAAACAGGCTTTCACACGCCTAAAATGGATATCGTATGCAAAGGTTACAACCTCGAGAAGTTGATGTACTAACTTACCCAAACGGGGCCCACATGACTTTTGGCGTTTCATTTCCTAGGGTTAGGTTTTTGGATGTCTAGGGTTTTTGGAATTCATTTTTATTACTGTATATCTGTGTTTATGGTTGAATCTCTGATACATTTATGTTATCTTATTGAGTATCTGCGATATCTCTGTGCATTTATTTATATATCTTCGCTCGCATTTCGTGCCGAAAATAATCTGGATCAGTGGTATCAGAGCATACTGCTCTTGATTGTTTTTTCAGTGCATGTCCCCGACGAGGTCCAAGTATAGAAAGTTGGGTCTCAAGATTGTCTCTCTTGAAGAAAATTGCGCTCGCACACCCAAGAAACCCTCAATGGCGGAAGAAAAGAAAAACAATGGAGCAGACGATCCTATCAATCTGTTGCTTGAGCAATCTCTCACATGACAGAGGGACGAAATGATGGAGAATTTTTCCCACATCCTTAAACACCTGTCGATAGCATCAGGTGCATATTAATCAAGCGGCCACTTTGGAGGCACCTCGCCTTTCGAGGTACGAGTTAATTTTCATATTCCTATATTTGAAGGACAAATAGATGCAGGAGCCCTAGAAATATGGTTAACTCTGCTAGAAGGTTATTTCTCTGTTCACAATTTTTCCGACAAAGAAAATATCACCTTCGCACTCGTTAAATCTCTCCCTAATGTCAAACATTGGTTGGAAACTTACTAGGAGCAAAGTTCCATGGAGGAGTCTGGAATATATGGGGTCGATCCCACTTGGGATTTTTTTGTGGATGTAGTAAAGGAACAATATTACCCTATTTGTAACTATGAAGACCAGTACATTAGATGGACCACACTACGGCAAGAGAGGGACCAAGAAGTTCTAGATTTCACCAATACCTTCCATATCTTGCGCACCAAGTTGGGTATCAAAGACTTTGAATGACATTTGGTTCTGAAATACCGTGGGGCTCTACACAGATACATCCAAACTGAAATGGATTTTATGGACATCTCATCACTCAGTGTTGCCTATCGATATGTTGTTAAAAGAGACCAAAAATTTAAGCACCGGAACAAACTGGATTTTGGTTTTGCAAATCCACAACAACCAAAGTACGAAAAATACATCCCTAACAAACAGACTCTCGAAAACTAGTCTAAACCACATGAAAAGAAGGTTCACGGGAAGACAAAGAAGGACACCGGAAATGGTGCGATTTCCAAAAAATCCCCTGGCACAACACCGATGAATGTTGCTCAAAACAGTCATTGGTGGTCGATATCAAAGACAAGGACCCGAACCCTTTTTCAGAATCTGATTCTGAAAATACTGGTAAAGGACATATCATTGCGCAGACCCGACTGCTATTGTCACGACCACATCAATTCAACCAGAAGAACCAATAGATCCTGAAGAGGGGTAGCACCTTTTTCAGTCACGGATGTGGGTGAAGGGGACCCCGCTGCATTTTATTGTTGATAGCAGAATCTAGAAGAACCTCATCTCAGTAGAGGTCGTCAAACAATTGGGATTGTCAACAACACCACACCCACAACCATACATCATCGGGTGGCTTCGCCAAGGATGAGATCTTTGTGTCAGCCAACAATGTCAATTGTCATATGGCATCCAACTCTTCAAGGATGAGGTATATGTGATGTTTCCCCACTAGATGTCTGTGATGCTCTCTTGAGCCAACCATATATGTGGAAGTACCACACTGTTTATGAGTTTCGACCCTGCAATTTCATTGTTTCTCTAGGGAGTCATCTCTACAGAATACCAGAGGTAGTTCCGACTACTGTTCCACCAAAAAAGTGTCACAAGGTAGTATCTCATACTGCAAAATTCAGCTTCTTCACAATCTGTTCAAAAGGGGAACATAAGGACATTGGAACCACTACAACCTCACCCCAAGCACCTTCTATCCAACAGAAGCAGGTCCACATGGTTGCAGAAAAGCGCAAAGATACCTTGTGCACACTATCCTCTCATGTAGCCTAGCTTGTTCAACAGCCTCAGCCTCAACATGTTCGTGACAGACTTCCACAAACTGAGCAGCGTGATGTCTCCAACAAGGCAAGCAACTCACCAAGATGTAGATTCAACAAACACTTTTACCACTCCCCCGGGAACTCAACGCAATGGATACTGTTGCTTAATAAGGAGGGAGGATTGATCCAGGTGTATATCGGTGGCCACCCACCTTTTCCAACTGTCTCAAAATAATTTTATGACAATTTTGACAATTTACTATTTTTAGCAGTTTTAAATTTCGGGGCCATTTTGAGGGCCTAAATTAAGGTTTTTCGGGATTGATCTCCTCAATGATAGCCAAAGGAATGATTGAGCCCCCAAAGTGAATATCCTCGACGATACATTTCCAACGGGCTATCACACGCCTAAAACGGAGATCGTATGCAAAATTTAAGACCCCAGGAAGTTGATGTACTAACTTACACAAACAGGGCCCACGTGACTTTTGGCGCTTCATCTCCTAGGGTAAGGTTTTTGGATGTCTAGGGTTTTTGGAATTCTTGTTTATTGTAAAAAGGCTTTCAGAGCCTCATTGTAATCATCATCTTGTGAATGCAAGTAGTCGTCACATCTCTTCTCAAAGATAAGCTGCCACCATCCTAGTGAGTCTTTCACTCTGTATTTTTATAGTCATTGTACATTTCTTTCATTAATAGAAATCGTGTATTATTGTATATATGTTTTTATGGTTGAATCTCTGATACATTTATTTTATCTTTTTGAGTATCTACAATATCTCTGTGCATTTCTTTATTATATCTCCGCTTGCATTTCGTGCCGAAAATAATCTGGATCAATGGTAACAGAGAAGACTGCTCTTGATTGTTTTTTCAGTGCATGTCCCCAACGAGGTCCGAGTATAGAAAGTTGGGTCTCAAGCTTGTCTCTCTTGAAGACAATCGCTCTCGGATACCCAAGAAACCCCCAATGGCAAAAGAAAAGAAAAACAATGGAGCAGACGATCATATCAATCTGTTGCTTGAAAAAACTCTCACGCGACAAAGGGACGAAAAGATGGAGAATTTTTCCCACATCCTTAAATGCCTGCCGATAGAATCAGGTGCATATTCATCAAGCAACCACTTTGGAGGAACCTCGCCTTTCAAGGTACAAGTTAATTTGGATATTCTTGTATTTGAAGGACAAATAAATGCAGGAGCCCTAGAAAAATTGTTAACTCTGCTAGAAGGTTATTTCTCTGTTCACAATTTTTCTGACAAAGAAAAGATCACCTTTGCACTCCTTAAAGCTCTCCCTCATCTCAAAAATTGGTGGCAAACTTACTGGGAGCAAAGTTCCACAAAGGAGTCTGAAATATATGGGGTCGATCCCACTTGGGATTTTTTGTGGATGCGGTAAAGGAACAATATTACCCTATTGGCAACTATGAGGACCAGTACATGAGATGGACCACACTACGACAAGAGGGGGACCAAGAAGTTCCAGAGTTCACTAATACCTTCCATACCTTGCACACCAAGATGGGTATCAAAGACTCTGAACGACATTTGGTTCTAAAATACTGTGGGGCTCTACACAGATACATCCAAACGGAAACGGATTTTCTGGACATCTCATCACTCGGTGCTGCCTATTGATATGCTGTTAAAATCGAGCAGAAATTTAAGCACCAGAAAAAATGGGATTTTGGTTATGCAAATCCGCAACCACCAAAGTATGACAAAGACATCCCTAAAAAGCAGTCTCCCAAAAACCAGTCCAAGCCACATGAAAAGAAGGGTCACCGGAAGACAAAGAAGGACACCGAAAAATGGTGCGATTTCCACAAAATCCCCTGGAACAACACTGATGAATGTCGCTCAAAACAGTAATTGGTGGCCGATATCAAAGACAAGGAGCCGAACCCTGATTCATAATCTGATTCTAAAATTATTGGTAAAGGACATATCATTGACGCAGACCCCACTGCTATTGTCTTGAATGCAGCAATTCAACCAGAAGAACCAACAGATCTTGAAGAGGGGGAGCGCATTTTTCATTCACAGATGTGGGTGAAGGGGACCCCGCTTCATTTTATTGTTGATAGTGGAAGCCAGAAGAATTTCATCTCAATAAAGGTCCTCAAACAGTTGGGATTGTCGACAACACCACACCCGCATCCATACAATTTCTGGTGCCTTCGCCAAGGACGAGATCTTTGTGTCAGCTAGCAATTTCGATTGTCATATGGCATCCAACCCTTCAAGGATGAGGTATTATGTGATGTTTCCCCACTAGATGTCTGTGATGTTCTCTTGGGCCAAGCATATATGTGGAAGCGCCATGTTGTTTATGAGTCTCGACCCCACAGTGTCATTGTTTTTCTAGGGGTTCATCTCTACAGAATATCAGAGGAAGTTTCGACTACCCTTCCACCAAACAAGTTCCGCAAGGTAGTATCTCATACTGCAAAATTCATCTTCTTCACAATCTGTTCAAAAGGGGAATAGAAGGACATTGGAACCACTACAACCTCGCCCCAAGCACCTTCTATCCAACAGAAGAAGGTCGAAAAGGTTGCATCAAAGCGCAAAGATTCCTTCTGTACACCGTCCTCTCATGTAGCCCAACTTGTTGAATAGCCTCAGCCTCAACAGGTTCATGACTGACTTCCACAAACTGAGCTGCGTGACGTCTGCAGCAAGGCAAGCAGCTCACCAAGATGCAGATTCAGAAAACACTTTTCCCTCTTCCCCGAGAACTCAACGCAATGGATACCATTCCTTCCTAAGGAGGGAGGATTGATCTAGGTGGATATCGGTGGCCACCCACCTTTTCACACTGTATCAAAACAGTTTTTTGACAATTTGGCAATTTACTATTTTTAGCAGTTTTAACTTTCGGGGCCATTTTGAGGGCCTAAATGAAGGTTTTTTGAGATCGATATCCTTAATTATAGCCTATGTAATTATTGAGCCCCCAAAATGAATCTCCTCGACGATACCTTTCTAACGGGCTATCACACGCCTAAAACGAAGATCGTATGCAAAAGTTACAACCCCTGGAAGTTGATGTACTAACTTACCCAAACGGAGCCCACATGACTTTTGGCGCTTCATCTCTTAGGGTTAGGTTTTGGATGTCTAGGGCTTTGGGAATTCTTATTTATTGTAAAACTTCTTTCAGAGCCTCATTGTAATCATCTTCTTGCGAATGCAAGTAGCCATCACCTCTCTTCTCAGAGATAATATGCCACCATTCTAGCGAGTCTTTCACTCTGTATTTTTACAGTCTCTGTACATTTATTTCATGAATAGAAATCATGTATTACTGTATATATCTATTTATGGTTGAATCTATGATGCACTTATGTTATATTATTGAGTATCTGTGATATCTCTGTGCATTTATTTATTATATCTCTGCTCGCATTTCGTGCCGAAAATAATCCGAATCAGTGGTATCAGAGCAGACTGCTCTTGATCATTTTTTCAGTGCATGTCCCCGACAAGGTCCGAGTATAGAAATTTATGTCTCAAGCTTGTCTCTCTTGAACACAATCACTCTCACACACCCAAGAAAACATCAATGATGAGATAAAATAAAAACGACGGAGCAGACGATCTTATCAATCTTTTGCTTGAGCAAGCTCTCACGCAACAGAGGGACGAAATGATGGAGAAATTTGCCCACATCCTTCAATGATTGTCGATAACATCAGGCGCATCTTCATCAAGCGGACACTTTGGAGGCACCTCACCTTTCAAGGTACAAGTTAATTTTGATATTCCTGTATTTGAAGGACAGATGGATGCAGGAGCCCTAGAAAATTGGTTAACTTTGCTAGAAGGTTATTTCTCTGTTCACAATTTTTTCGACAAAGAAAAGATCCCCTTCGCACTCCTTAAAGCTCTCCCTCATGTCAAAAATTGGTGGGAAAATTACTGCGAGCAAAGTTCCACAGAGGAGTCTGGAATATATGGGGACGATCCCACTTGCGATTTTTTTGTGGATGCAGTAAAGGAACAATATTACCCTACTGGAAACTATGAGGACTAGTACATGAGATGGACCACACTGCGGCAAGAGAGGGGCCAAGAAGTTCCAGATTTCACCAATACCTTCCTTACCTTGCGCACCAAGCTGGGTATCAAAGACTCCGAATGACATTTGGTTATGAAATACCGTGGAGCTCTACACAGATACATCCAAACTGAAATGGATTTTATGGACATCTCATCACTCGGTGCTACCTATCGATATGCTGTTAAAATCGAGCAGAAATTTAAGCACCAAAAAAAACGAGATTTTGGTTATGCAAATACGGAACAACCAAAGTATGACAAAGACGTCCCTAACAAGAAGTCTCCCGAAAACCAATCCAAGCCACATGAAAAGAAGAGTCATGGGAAGACAAAGGAGGACACCGAAAAATGGTGTGATTTCCGCAAAATCCCCTGGCACAACACCGATGAATGTCGCTCAAAACAGTCATTTGTGGCCAATATCAAAGACAAGGAATCGAACCCTGATTCAGAATCTGATTCTAAAAATACTGGTAAAGGACAGATCATTGACACAGACCCCACTGCTATTGTTGTCACCGCAACAATTCAACCAGAAGAACCAACATATCCTGAAGAGGGGGAGCACCTTTTTCATTCACAAATGTGGGTGAAAGAGACCCCGCTGCATTTTGTTGTTGATAGCAGAAGCTAGAAGAACCTCATCTCAGCAGAGGTCGTCAAACAGTTGGGATTATCGAAAACACCACACCCACATCCATACAACATCAGGTGGCTTCGCCAAGGATGAGATCTCGGTGTCAGCCACCAATGGCGATTTTCATATGGCATCCAACCCTTCAAGGATGACGTATTATGTGATTTTTCCCCACTAAATGTCTATGATGTTCTCTTGGGCCAACCATATATGTGGAAGTGCCATGCTATTTATGATTCTCGACCCCACAGTGTCATTATTTCTCTAGGGGGTCATCTCTACAGAATAGCAGAGGTAGTTCTGACTACTGTTCAACCAAAAAAGTGTCGCAAGGTAGTATCTCATGCTGCAAAATTCATCTTCTTCACAATCTATTCAAAAGGGGGATAGAAGGACATTGGAACCACTACAACCTCGCCCCAAGCTCCTTCTATACAACAGAAGCAGGTAGACAAGGTTGCAACAAAGCACAAAGATTCATTCTGCACACCGCCCTCTCATGTAGCTTGACTTGTTGAATAGCCTCAGCCTCAATAAGTTCGTGACAGACTTCCACAAAGTGAGCAGTGCGACATCTCCAGCAAGGCAAGCAGCTCTCCAAGATGCAGAATCAGCAAACGCTTTTCCCTCTCCACCAGGAACTCAACACAATGGAGAACATTTCTTCCTAAGGAGGGAGGATTGATCCAAGTGGATATCGGTGGCCACCCAACTTTTCCAACTGTCTCAAAACAGTTTTCTGACAATTTTGGCAATTTACTATTTTTAGCAGTTTTAACTTCTAGGGCCATTTTCAGGGCCTATATGAAGGTTTTTCAGGATCTAACTCCTCAATTACATTTGAAGGAATTATTGAGCCTCCTAAATAAATCTCCTCGACGATACCTTTCCAACGGGCTATCACACGCCTAAAACGGAGGTCGTATGCAAATGTTACGACCCCGGGAAGTTGATGTACTGACTTACCCAAACGGGGCCCACATGACTTTTGGTGTTTCAGGGTACAAGTTAATTTTAATATTCCTGTATTTGAAGGATATATAGATGTAGGAGCCCTAGAAAATTGGTTAACTCTGCTAGAAGGTTATTTCTCTGTTCACAATTTTTCCGACAAAGAAAAGATCACCTTCGCACTCTTTAAAGCACTCACTCTGGGAGAAAAGTTCCACAGAGGAGTCTGGAATATATGGGCCGATCCCACTTGGGATTTTTTTGTTTATGCGATAAAGGAACAATATTATCCTATTGGCAACTATGAGGACTAGTACATGAGATGGACCACACTGCGACAAGAGAGGGGCCAAGCAGTTATGGAGTTCACCAATACCTTCCATACCTTCCGCACCAAGCTGGGTATCAAAGACTTTGAACAACATTTGGTTCTGAAATACCTTGGGGCTCTACACAGATACATCCAAACTTAAATGGATTTTCTAGATATCTCATCACTCGGTGCTACCTATCGATATGCTGTTAAAATCGAGCAAAAATTTAAGCACCAGAACAAACGGGATTTTTGTTTTACAAATCTGCAACAACCAAAGTATACCAAAGACGTCCCTAAAAAACAGTCTTTCAAAAACCAGTCCAAGCCACATGAATAGAAATTTCATGGGAAGACAAAGAAGGACACTAGAAAATGGTGTGATTTCCACAAAAGCCACTCGTACAACACCGATGAATGTCACTCAAAATAGTCATTGGTTGTCGATATCAAAGACAAGGAGCCGAAGCCTGAATCAGAATCTGATTCTGAAAATACTGGTAAAGGACAGCTCATTGATGCATACCCCACTGCTATTGTCACAACTGTCGCGATTCAACCAGAAGAACCAACAGATCCTAAAGAGGGGGAGCGCCTTTTTCATTCACAGATGTGGTTGAAGGGGACCCCGCTGCATTTTATTGTTGATAGTGGAAGCTAGAAGAACCTCATCTCAGCAGAGGTCGTCAAACAGTTGGGATTATCGACAACACCACACCCGTTGCCATACAATATCGGGTGGCTTCGCTAAGTAAGTGATATTCATGTCAGCAAACAATGTCAATTTTCATATGGCATCCAACCCTTCAAGGATGAGGTATTATGTGATGTTGCCCCACTAGATTTCTGTGATGTTCTCTTGGGCCAACCATATATGTGGAAGCGCCATTTTGTTTATGAGTCTCACCCTTGCAGTGTCATTGTTTCTCTAGGGGGTCATCTCTACAGAAAACCAGAGGTAGTTCCAACTACTGTTCCACCAAAAAAGTGCAGCAAGGTGGTATCTCTTACTGCAAAATTCATCTTCTTTACAATATGTTCAAAAGAGGAACAGAAGGACATTGGAACCACTACAACCTCGCCCCAAGCACCTTCTATCCAATAGAAGCAAGTCCACAAGGTTGCAGCAAAGAGAAAATATTCCTTATGCACACTGTCCTCTCATATAGCCCGATTTGTTGAACAGCCTTAGCCTCAACAGGTCCATGACAGACTTCCAAAAACTAAGCAGCGTTACGTCTCCAGCAAGGCAAACAACTCACCAAGATGCAGATTCAGCAAATGCTTTTCCCTCTCCCCCAAGAACTCAATGCAATGGATACCATTGCTTCCTAAGGAGGGAGGATTGATCCAAGTGGATATCGGTGGACACCCACCTTTTCCAACTGTCTCCAAACAGTTTTCTGACAATTTTTGGCAATTTACTATTTTTAGCAGTTTTAACTTCTGGGGCCAATTTGAGGCCTAAATGAAGTTTTTTTTTGGATTGAGCTCCTCAATGGTAGGCTCAAGAATTATTAAGCCTGCAAAATGAATCTCTTCGACGATACCTTTCCAATGCGCTATCACACACCTAGAACGGAGATCGTATGCAAAAGTTACGACCCCGGGAAGTTAATGTACTAACTTACCCAAACGGGGCCTACATGACTTGTGGCGCTTCATCTCCTAGGGTTACGTTTTTGGATGTATAGGGTTTTTGGAATTCTTGTTTATTATAAAAAGGCCTTCAGAGCCTCATTGTAATCATCTTCTTGTGAATGCGAGTAGACGTCACACCTCTTCTCAGAGATAAGTTGCCACCATTCTAGCGAGTCTTTCACTCTTTATTTTACAATCTCTGTACATTTCTTTCATTAGTAGAAATCATGTATTACTGCATATCTGTGTTTATGGTTGAATCTCTGATACATTTACATTATCTTATTGAGTATCTGCAATATCTCTATGCATTTCTTTATTATATCTCCGCTCGCATTTCATGCCGAAAATAATCCGGATCAGTGGTATCAGAGAGACTGCTCTTGATCATTTTTTCAGCGCATGTCCCTGATGAGTTCCAAGTATAGAAAGTTGGGTCTCAAGATTGTCTCTCTTGAAGAAAATCACTCTCGTACACCCAAGAAACCCTTAATGGTGGAAGAAAAGAAAAACAATGGAGCAGATGATCCTATCAATCTATTGCTTGAGCAAACTCTCACGCGACAGAGGGATGAAATGATGGAGAATTTTTCCCACATCCTTAAACGCCTCCCGATAGAATTAGGTGCATCTTCATCAAGTGGCCACTTTGGAGGCACCTCTCCTTTCAAGGGATAAGTTAATTTTGATATTCATGTATTTGAAAGACAGATAGATGCAGGAGCCCTAGCAAAATGGTTAACTCTCCTAGAAGGTTATTTCTCTATTCACAATTTTTTCGACAAAGAAAAGATCAACTTCGTGCTCCTTAAATCTCTCCCTCATGTCAAACATTGGTGGCAAACTTACTGGGAGAAAAGTTCCACAGAGGATTCTGGAATATATGGGGTCGATCCCACTTGGGATTTTTTTGTGGATGCGGTAAAGGAACAATATTACCCTATTGGAAACTATGAGGACCAATACATGAGATGGACCACACTGCGGAAAGAGAGGTGTCAAGCAGTTTCATAGTTCACCAATACCTTCCATACCTTGCACACCAAGATAGGTATCAAAGACTCTGAACGACATTTGGTTCTGAAATACCATGGGGCTCTACACAGATACATC
>JZKD02S1268038.1:157343-194934 GCA_000966675.3 Picea glauca
ATTTAAGCACCAGAAAAAATAGGATTTTGGTTCTGCAAATCCACAACAACCAAAGTATGAAAAAGACGTCCCTAAAAAATAGACTCCCGAAAACCAATCCAAGCCACATCAAAAGAAGGGTCACAGGAAGACAAAGAAGGACACCGGAAAATGGTGTGATTTCCACAAAATCCACTAGCACAACACAGATGAATGTCTCTCAAAACAGTCATTGGTGGATAATATAAAAGATAGGGAGTCGAACCTTGATTCTATATCTGATTCCAAAAATACTGGTAAAGGACAGATCATTGACGCAGACCCCACTGTTATTGTTGCAACCACAACAATTCTACCAGAAGAACCAATAGATCCTGAAGTGGGGGAGTGTCTTTTTCATTCACAGATGTGGGTGAAGGGGACCTCGCTGCATTTTATTATTGATAGCAAAAGCCATAAGAACCTCATCTCAGCAAAGTTCTTCAAACAGTTGGGATTGTCGACAACACCACACCCACATCCATACAACATCGGGTGGCTTCGCCAAGGATGAGATCATCATGTCAGCCAGCAATGTCTATTGTCATATGGCATCCAACCCTTCAAGGATGAGGTATTATGTGATGTTTCCCCACTAGATGTTTGTGATGTTCTCTTGGGCCAACCATATATGTGGAAGCGCCAAGATGTTTATGAGTCTACACCCCTCAATGTCATTGTTTCTCTAGGGGATCATCTCTACAGAATAACAGAGGTAGTTCCGACTACTGTTCCACCAAAAAAGTGCTGCAAGGTATTATCGTGTACTGCAAAATTTAGCTTCTTCACAATCTGTTCAAAAGGGGAACAGAAGCACATTGGAACAACTACATCCTCGCCCCAAGCACCTTTTATCCAACAGAAGCAGGTCGACAAGGTTGTAGAAATGCGAAAATATTCCTTCTGCACACAGTCCTCTCATGTAGCCAAACTTATTGAACAGACTCAACCTGAATAGGTTCGTGATAGACTTCCACAAACTGAGCAGCACGACGTCTCCAGCGAGGCAAGCAACTCACCAAGATGTAGATTCAACAAACGCTTTTCCCTCTCCCCCGGAAACTCAACGCAATGGATACCATTTCTTTCTAAGGAGGGATAATTGATCTAGGTGGATATCGGTGGTCACCCACCTTTTCCAACTGTCTCAAAATAGTTTTCTGACAATTTTGGCAATTTACTATTTTTAGCAGTTTTAACTTCTGGAGCCATTTTGAGGGCCTAAATGAAGGCTTTTCGGAATCAATCTCCTCACTAATAGCCAAAGGCATGATTGAGCCCCAAAAATGAATCTCGTCGACGATACCTTTCCAATGGGCTATCACACGCCTAAAACAGAGATCATATGCAAACGTTACGACCACGGGAAGTTGATGTATCAACTTACCCAAACAGTGCCCACATGACATTTGGCGCTTCATCTCCTAGGGTTACGTTTTTGGATGTCTAGGGTTTTTGGCATTCCTTTTTATTGTAAAAATGCCTTCAGAGCCTCATTGTAATCATCTTCTTGTGACTACGAGTATCCGTTACATCTCTTCTCAGAGATAAGTTGCCACCATTCTAGCGAGTCTTTTACTCATTATTTTTACAATTTTGTATATTTATTTCATTAATAGAAATCATGTATTATTGTATATCTATATTTATGGTTGAATCTCTGATACATTTACATTATTTTATTGATTATCTACGATATCTCCATGCATTTATTTATTATATCTCTACTCGCATTTCGTGCCGAAAATAATATGGATCAGTGGTATCAGAGCAGACTGCTCTTGATCGTTTTTTCAGTGCATGTCCCTGAAGAGGTCCAATTATAGAAAGTTGGGTCTCAAGATTGTCTCTCTTGAAGAAAATCGCTCTCAAACACCCAAGAAACCCTCGATGGTGGAATAAAAGTAAAATGACGGAGGAGACGATCCTATCAATCTGTTGCTTGAGCAATCTCTCACATGACAGAGGGACGAAATGATGGAGAACTTTTCCCACATCCTTAAACGTTTGTCGATAGCATCAGGTGCATCTTCATCAAGCGGACACTTTGGAGACACCTCTCCTTTCAAGGTACAAGTTAATTTTGATATTCCTGTATTTGAAGGATAGATAGATGCAGGAGCCCTAGAAAAATGGTTAACTTTGTTAGAAGGTTATTTCTATGCTCACAATTTTTCCGACAAAGAAAAGATCACCTTCGCACTCCTTAAAGCTCTCCCTCATGTCAAACATTGGTGGGAAACTTACTGGGAGCAAATTTCCATAGAGGAGTCTCAAATATATGGGGTCGATCCCACTTGGGATTTTTTTGTGGATGCCGTAAAGGAACAACATTACCCTATTGGCAACTATGAGGATCAGTACATGAGATGTACCACAGTGTGGAAAGAGGGGGGCCAAGCAGTTCCAGAGTTCAACAATACCTTCCATACCTTGCGCAGCAAGCTGGGTATCAAAGACTACGAACGACATTTGGTTCTGAAATACTGCAGGGCTTTACACAGATACATCCAAACTGAAATGGGTTTTCTATACATCTCATCACTCGGTGCTGTCTATCGATATGTTGTTAAAATCGAGCAGAAATTTAAGCACCAGAACAAACAGGATTTTGGTTCTGCAAATCCGCAACAACCAAAGTATGACAAAGACGTCCCTAACAAACAGTCTCCCAAAAACCAGTCCAGGCCACATGAAAAGAAGGGTCACGGTAAGACAAAGAAGGACACCAGAAAATGGTGCGATTTCCACAAAATCCCCTGGCACAACACCGATGACTGTCGCTCAAAACAGTCATTGGTGGTTGATATCAAAGACAAGGAGTCGAACCCAGATTCAGAATCGGATTCTGAAAATACTGGTAAAGGACGGATCATTGACGCAGACCCCACTGCTATTCTCACGACCGCGGAAATTAAACCAGAAGAACCTCATCTCAGCATAGTTCATCAAACAGTTGGGATTGTCGACAACACCATACCCGCATCCATACAACCTTGGGTGGCTTCGCCAAGGTCACGATCTTCGTGTCAGCCAACAATGTCGATTGTCATATGGCATCCAACCCTTCAAGGATGAGGTATTATGTGATGTTTCCCCACTAGATGTTTGTGATGTTCTCTTGGGCCAACCATATATGTGGCAGAACCACAGTGTTTATGAGTCTCGACCCCGCAGTGTCATTGTTTCTCTAGGGGATCATCTCTACAGAATACCAAAGGTAGTTTCGACTACTGTTCCACCAAAAAAGTGTCGCAAGGTAGTATCGCATATTGCAAAATTCAACTTCTTCATAATCTGTTCGAAAGGGGAACAAAAGGACATTGGAACCACTACAAGCTCGTCCCAAGAACCTTCTATCCAACAGAAATAGGTCGAAAAGGGTGCAGCAAAGCGCAAAGATTCCTTCTGTACACCATCCTCTCGTGTAGCCCAACTTGTTGAATAGCCTCAGCCTCAACAGGTTCGTGACAGACTTCCACAAATTGAGCAGCGCGACGTCTCCAGCAAGGCAAGCAACTCACCAAGATGCAGATTCAACAAAATGTTTTTCCTCTTCTCTGGGAACTCAACACAATGAAGACCATTGCTTCCTAAGGAGGCAATATTGATCTAGGAGGATATCAGTGGCCACCCACCTTTTCCAACTATCTCAAAACAGTTTTCTGACAATTTTGGCAATATAGTATTTTTAGCAATTTTAACTTCCAGTGCCATTTTGAGGGCCTAAATTAAGTTTTATCAGGATTGAGTTCCTCATTGATAACCAAGAGAATTATTGATCCCCCAAAATTAGTCTCCTCGACGATACCTTTCCAACGGGCTATCACATGCCTAAAACGGAGATTCTATGCAAAAGTTACGACCTGGGGAAGTTGATGTACTAACTTACCCAAACGAGGCCCACATGACGTTTGGTTCTTCATATCCTAGGGTTACGTTTTTGGATGTCTAGATTTTTTGGAATTCATTTTTATTGTAAAAATTCTTTCAGAGCCTCATTGTAATCATCTTTTTGCGAATGCAAGTCTTTCACTCTGTATTTTTACAGTCTCTGTACATTTATTTCATTAATAGAAATCGTGTATTACTGTATATCTGTGTTTATGGTTGAATCTTTGATACATTTACGTTATCATTTTGAGTATCTGCGATATCTCTATGCATTTATTTATTATATCTTCGCTCGCATTTCGTGCCAAAAATAACCCGGATCAGTGGTATCAAAACAAGCTGCTCTTGATCATTTTTTCAGTGCATGTCTCCGATGAGGTCTGAGTATAGAAAGTTGGCTCTCAATCTTGTCTCTCTTGAAGACAATCGCTCTCGCACATCCAAGAAACCCTCAATGGCGGAATAAAATAAAAACGACGGAGCAGACGATCCTATCAATCTGTTGCTTGAGCAAGCTCTCACATGAAAGAGGGACGAAATGATGGAGAATTTTGCCCACTTTCTTAAATGCCTACCGATAGCATCATGCACATATTCATCAAGCGGCCACTTTGGTGGCACCTCGCCTTTCAAGGTACAAGTTAATTTTGATATTCCTGTATTTTAAGGAAAAATAGATGAGGAGCCCTAGAAAAATAGATGACAAAGAAAAGATCACCTTCGCACTCCTTAAATCTCACTCTCATGTCAAACATTGGTGAGAAACTTACTGGGACCAAAGTTCCATAGAGGAGTCTGGAATATATGGGGCCCATCACACTTGGGATTTTTGTGTGGATGTGGTAATACTCTGAACGACATTTGGTTCTAAAATACCATGGGGCTCTACACAAATACATCCAAATTGAAATGGATTTTCTAGACATCTCATCACTCAGTGTTGCCTATCGATATGATGTTAAAATCGAGCATAAATTTAAGCACCATAACAAACGGGATTTTGGTTCTGCAAATCCACAAGAACCAAAGTATGACAAAGATGTCCCTAACAAATAGTCTCCTGAAAAACAGTCCAAGCCACATGAAAAGAAGGATCACGGGAAGACAAAGAAGGACACTGGAAAATGGTGCGGTTTCCACAAAATCCCCTATCACAACACTGATGAATGTCGCTCAAAACATTCATTGGTGGTCGATATCAAAGACAATGAGTCGAACCCTGATTCGGAATCTGATTCTGAAAATATAGGTAAAGGACAGATCATTGACGCATACCCCACTTCTATTGTCGCGACTGCAATAATTCAACCAGAAGAACCAACAGATCCTGAAGAGGGGGAGCGCCTTTTTCATTCAAAGATGTGGATGAAGGGGACCCTGCTGCATTTTATTGTTGATAGCGGAAGCCAGAAGAACCTCATCTCAGCAAAGGTCGTCAAATAGTTGGGATTGTCGAAAAGACCACACTCGTAGCCATACAACATCGGGTGGCTTCGTCAAGGATGAGATATTCGTGTCAGCCAGCAATGTCGATTGTCATATGGCATCCAACCCTTCAAGGATGAGGTATTATGTGATGTTGCCCCACTAGATGTCTGTGATGTTCTCTTGGGCCAACATATATGTGGAAACACCACATTGTTTATGAGTCTGGACCCCACAGTGTCATTGTTTCTCAAGGGGGCCATCTGTACAAAATACCAGAGGTAGTTCTGACTACTGTTCCACCAAAAAAGTGCCACAAGGTAGTATCTCTAACTGCAAAATTCAACTTCTTCACAATCTGTTCAAAAGGAGAACAGAAGGACATTGGAACCACTACAACCTCGCCCCAAGCACCTTCTATCCAACAGAAGTAGGTCGACAAGGTTGCAAAAAAGCGCAAATATTTTTTCTGCACATTGTCTTCTCATGTAGCCTAACTTTTTGAACATCCCCAGCCTCAACAAGTTCGTGACAGACTTCTACAAACTGAGCAGCGTGATGTCTCCAGCAAGGCAAGCAGCTCACCAAGATGTAGACTCAACAAATGCTTTTCCCTCTCCCCTAGGAACTCAACACAATTTATACCATTTCTTCCTAAGGAGGGAGGATTTATCAAGGTGGATATCGGTGGCCACCCACCTTTTCCAACTGTCTCAAAACAGTCTTCTCACAATTTTGGCAATTTACTATTTTTAGCAGTTTTAACTTTCGGGGCCATTTTGAGGGACTAAATGAAGGATTTTGGGGATATATCTCCTTAATTATAGTCTAAGGAATGAGTTTTCCCCCAAAATGAGTCTCCTCGATGATACCTTTCCAACGGGCTATCACACGCCTAAAACGGAGATCGTATGCAAAAGTTACAACCCCGGGAGGTTGAAGTACTAACTTACCCAAACAGGGCCCACATGACTTTTGGCGCTTCATCTCCTAGGGTTAAGTTTTTGGATTTATAGGATTTTTGGCATTCCTATTTATTATAAGAATGAATTCAGAGCCTCATTGTAATCATCTTCTCGCGAATGCGAGTAGTCGTCACATCTCTTCTCAGAGATAAGCTGCCACCATTCTAGCGAGTCTTTCACTCTGTATTTTTACAGTCTCTGTACATTTATTTCATTAATAGAAATCATGTACTATTGCATATATGTGTTTATGGATGAATATTTGATACATTTACGTTATCTTATTGAGTATCTACGATATCTCTGTGCATTTCTTTATTATATCTCCGCTCTCATTTCGTGCCGAAAATAATCTGGATCAGTGGTATCAGAGCAGACTGCTCTTGATTATTTTTTCAGTGCATGTCCCCGATGAGGTATGAGTATAAAAAGTTGGGTCTCAAGATTGTCTCTCTTGAATACAATCGCTTTGAAACACCCAAGAAAACCTCAATGTTAGAAGAAAAGAAAAACAACGGAGCAAATGATCCTATCAATCTGTTGCTTGAGCAAGCTCTCACGCGACAGAGGGACGAAAAGATGGAGAATTTTTCCTACATCCTTAAATGTTTTCCGATAGCATCAGGCGAATATTCATCAAGCGACCACTTTGGAGGCACCTCTCCTTTCAAGGTACAAGTTAATTTTGATATTCCTGTATTTGAAGGATAGATAGATGCAGGAGCCCTAGAAAAATGGTTAACTCTGCTAGAAGGTTATTTCTCTGTTCAAAATTTTTCCGACAAAGAAAAGATCACCTTCGCACTCCTTAAATCTCTCCCTCATGTCAAACATTGGTGGGAAACATACTGTGAGCAAAGTTCCACAGAGGAGTCTGGAATATATGGGGTCGATCCCACTTCGGATTTGTCTGTGGATGCGATAAAGGAACAATATTACCCGATTGGCAACTATAAGGACCTGTACATGAGATGGATGCCACTGCGACAAGAGAGGGGCCAAGGAGTTTCGGAGTTCACCAATACCTTCCATACCTTGTGCACCAAGATGGGTATCATAGACTCCGAACATCATTTGGTTTTGAAATATCGTGGGGATATACACAGATACATCCAAACTGAAATGGATTTTCTGCACATCTCATCACTCGATGTTGCCTATCGATATGTTGTTAAAATCGAGCAGAAATTTAAACACCAGAACAAACGGGATTTTGGTCCTGCAAATATGCAACAACCAAAGTATGACAAAGACGTACCTAACAAACAGTCTCCCAAAAACCAATCCAAACCACATGAAAAGAAGGGTCACGGGAAGACAAAGAAGGACACCAGAAAATGGTGCGATTTCAACAAAATCCCCTAGCACAACACTAATGAATGTCGGTCAAAATATTCATTGGTGGCCGATATCAAACACAAGGATCCAAACCCTATTTCAGAATCTAACTCTGAAAATACTAGTAAAGGACAGATCATTGACGCAGACCCCACTATTATTGCCGCGACCGCAGTGATTCAACCAAAAGAACCAACGGATCCTCAAGAGTGGGAGCACCTTTTTCATTCACAGATGTGGGTGAAGGGGACCTCACTACATTTTATTGTTGATAACGGAAGTCAGAAGAACCTCATCTCAGCAGAGGTCGTCAAACAGTTGGGATTGTTGAAAACACCACACCCGCAACCATACAACATCGGGTGGCTTCGCCAAGGACGCGATCTTTGTGTCAGCCAGTAATTTCGATTGTCAAATGGAATCCAACCCTTCAAGGATGAGGTATTATGTGATGTTTCCCCACTATATGTCTGTGATTTTCTCTTGAGCCAACCATATATGTGGAAGCACCATGTTGTTTATGAGTCTCGACCCCGCAGTGTCATTGTTTCTCTAGGGGGGAATTTATACAGAATACCAGAGGTAGTTCCAACTACTGTTCCACCAAAAAAGTGTTGGAAGGTAGTATCTTTTACTGCAAAATTTAGCTTCTTCACAATTTGTTCAAAAGGAGAACAGAAGGACATTGGAACCAGTACAACCTCACCCCAAGCACCTTCTATCCAACAGAAGCAAGTTGTCAAGGTTATAGCAAAGAGAAAAGATTACTTCTGCACACCATCCTCTCATGTAGCCTGACTTGTTGAATAGCCTCAGCCTCAACAGGTCTGTGACAGACTTCCACAAACTAAGCAGCGTGACGTCTCAGCAAGGCAAGCAGCTCACCAAGATGCAAATTCAGCAAACGCTTTTCACTCTCCCTCGGGAACTCAACACAATTTATACCATTGCTTCCTAAGGAGGGAGGATTTATCTAGGTGGGCATCGGTGGCCACCCACCTTTTCCAACCGTCTCAAAATAATTTTCTGGCAATTTTGGCAATTTACTATTTTTAGCAGTTTTAACTTCTGGGGCCATTTTGAGGACCTAAATGTCGTTTTTTCAAGATCGAGCTTCTCAATGGTAGCCAAAAAATTTATTGAGCCCTCAAAATGAATCTCCTCAATGATAACTTTCCAACTGGATATCACACGCCTAATACATAGATCGTATGAAAAAGTTACGACCCCGGGAATTTGATGTACTAACTTACCCAAATGGGGCCCACATGATTTTTGGTGCTTCATCTCCTAGGGTTAGGTTTTTGGATGTCTAGGGTTTTTAGCATTCCTGTTTATTGTAAAAATGCCTTCAGAGCCTCATTGTAATCATCTTCTTGTGAATGCGAGTAGACGTCACATCTCTTCTCAGAGATAAGCTACCACCATTATAGCGAGTCTTTCACTCTGTATTTTTATAGTCTCTATACATTTCTTTCATTAATAGAAATCGTGTATTATTGTATATCTGTGTTTATGGTTGAATCTCTCATACATTTACGTTATCTTATTGAGTATCTGCAATATCTCTGTGCATTTCTTTATTATATCTCCGCTCGCATTTCGTTCCGAAAATAATCTGGATCTATGGTATCAGAGCAAACTGCTCTTGATCGTCTTTTCAGTGAATGTCCACGATGAGTTCCATGTATAGAAAGTTGGGTCTCAAGCTTGTCTCTCTTGAAGACGATCTCTCTCGCACACCCAATAGACTCTCAATGCTGGAAGAAAAGAAAAACGAGGGAGCAAACGATCCTATCAATCTGTTGCTTGAGCAAGCTCTCACCCGACAGAGGGACAAAATGATGGAGAATTTTTCCCACATCCTTAAATTCCTGCCGATAACATCAGGCGCATCTTCATCAAGTGACCACTTTGGAGGAATATCGTCTTTCAAGGTACAAGTTAATTTTGATATTTTTGTATTTGAAGGACAGATAGATGCAGGAGCCCTAGAAAAATGGTTAACCCTGCTAGAAGGTTATTTCTCTGTTCACAATTTTTCCGAGAAGGAAAATATCACCTTCGCACTCGTTAAATCTCTCCCTCATGTCAAACATTGGTGGGAAACTTACTGGGAGCAAATTTCCACAGAGGAGTCTTGAATATATGGGGTCGATCCCACTTGGGATTATTTTTGTGGAGGCAGTAAAGGAACAATATTACCCTATTGAAAACTATGAGGACCAGTACATGAGATGGACCGCACTGTGACAAGAGAGGGGCCAAGCAGTTTCAGAGTTCACCAATACCTTCCATACCTTGCGCACCAAGCTGGGTATCAAAAAATCAGAATGAAATTTGGTCCTGAAATACCATGGGGCTCTACACAGATGCATCCAAACTGAAATGGATTTTCTGGACATCTCATCACTCGATGTTGCCTATCGATATGATGTTAAAATCGAGAAGAAATTTAAGCACCAGAACAAATAGGATTTTGGTTCTGCAAATCCGCAACAACCAAAGTATGACAAAGACATGCCTAACAAATAGTCTCCTGGAAACCAATCCAAGCCACATGAAAAGAAGGGTCACGGGAAGACAAAGAAGGACACCAGAAAATGGTATGATTTTCACAAAAGCCCCTAGCACAACACCGATGAATGTCGCTCAAAAAAATCATTGCTGGTTGATATCAAGGACAAGGAGCCGAACCCCGATTCAAAATCTGATTCTGAAAATATTGGTAAAGGACAGATCATTGACGCAAACCCAACTGTTATTGTCGCAACCGCAACAATTCAACCAGAAAAAACTAATAGATCCTGAAGAGGGGGAGTGCCTTTTTCATTCACATATGTGGGTGAAGGGGACCCCGCTGCATTTTATTGTTGATAGCGGAAGCCAGAAGAAACTCATCTTAGCATAGGTCATCAAACAGTTGGGATTGTTGACAACACCACACCAACAACCATACAACATCGGGTGGCTTCGCCAAGGACGAGATCTTCGTGTCAGCCAGCAATGTCGATTGTCATATGGAATCCAACCCTTCTAGCATGAGGTATTATGTGATGTTTCCCCACTAGATGTCTATGGTGTTCTCTTGGGCCAACCATATATGTGGAAGCACCACGTTGATTATGAGTCTCGACCCCACAGTGTCATTGTTTCTCTACGGGGTCATCTCTATAGAATACCAGAGGTAGTTCTGACTACTGTTCCATCAAAAAAGTGTCGCAAGGTAGTATCTGATAGTGCAAAATTTAGCTTCTTCACAATCTATTCAAAAAGGGAACAGAAGGACATTGGAACCACTACAACCTCGCCCCAAGAACCTTCTATCCAACAGAAGCAGGTAGACAAGGTTGCAGAAAAGCGCAAATATTCCTTCTGCATAATGTCCTCTCATGTAGCCCGACTTGTTGAATAGCCTCAACCTCAATAGGTTCATGAAAGACTTCCACAAATTGAGCAGCGCAACGTCTCCAACAAGGAAAGCAGCTCACCAAGATGCAGATTCATTAAACGCTTTTCCCTCTCCCACTGGAACTCAACGCAATGGATACCATTTCTTCCTAAGGAGGGAGGATTTATCTAGGTGGATATCAGTGGCCACCCACCTTTTCCAACTATCTCAAAACAGTTTTTTGACAATTTTGGCAATTTACTATTTTTAGCAATTTTAACTTTCGGGACCATTTTGAGGGCCTAAATGAAGGATTTTCAGGTTATATCTCCTCAATGATAGCCAACAACATAATTGATCCCCCAAAATTAATCTCCTCGATGATACCTTTCCAATGGGCTATCACACGCCTAAAACGGAGATCGTATGCAAAAGTTACGACCCTGGGAAGTTGATGTACTAACTTACCCAAACGGGGCCCACATGACTTTTGGCGCTTCATCTCCTAGGGTTAGGTTTTTGGATGTCTCAGGTTTTTGGCATTCCTATTTATTGTAAAACGGCCTTCAGAGCCTCATTGTAATCATCTTCTTGCAAATTCGAGTAGCCGTCACATCTCTTCTCAGAGTTAAGCTGCCACCATTCTAGCGAGTCTTTTACTTTGTATTTTTACAGTCTTTGTACATTTCTTTCATTAATAGAAATCATGTATTACTGTATATTTTTGTTTATGGTTGAATCTCTTATACATTTACGTTATCTAATTGAGTATCTTTGATATCTCTGTGCATTTCTTTATTATATCTCCGCTCGCATTTTGTGCCGAAAATAATCTGAATCAATGGTATCAGAGCAGACTGCTCTTGATCATTTTTTCAATGCATGTCCCCGACGAGGTCCGAGTATATAAATTTGGGTCTCAAGCTTGTCTCTATTGAAGACAATCCCTCTCCCACACCCAAGAAACCCTCAATGGTGGAATAAAATAAAAATGAGGGAGCAGGCGATCCTATCAATCTGTTGCTTTAGCAAGCTCTCATGCGACAGAGGGACGAAATGATGGAGAATTTTTCCCACATCCTTAAACACCTGCCAATAGAATCGGGCACATATTCATTAGGAGGCCACTTTGGAGGCTCCTCATATTTCAAGGTACAAGTTAATTTTGATATTCTTGTATTTGAAGGACGGATAGATGCAGGAGCCCTAGAAAAATGGTTAACTCTGCTAGAAGGTTATTTCTCTGTTCACAATTTTTCTAACAAAGAAAAGATCACCTTCATGCTCCTTAAATCTCTCCCTCATGTCAAACATTTGTGGGAAACTTACTGGGAGAAAAGTTCCACAGCGGAGTCTAGAATATATGGGGTCGATACCACTTGGGATTGTTTTATGGATGTTGTAAAGGAACAATATTACCCTATTGGCAACTATGAGGACCAATACATGAGATGGAGCACACTGCCGCAAGAGAGGGGCCAAGCAGTTCTAGAGTTCACCAATAAGTAAATGACACATCATTGACGCATACCCCACTATTATTGTCATTACTGCAGCAATTCAACCAGAAGAACCAACAGATCCTAAAAAGGGGGAGCGCCTTTTTCATTCACAGATGTGGGTGAAGGGGACCCCGCTACATTTTATTGTTGGCAGCGGAAACCAGAAGAACCTCATATTAGAATAGGTCATCAAACAGTTGGGATTGTCG
This sequence comes from Picea glauca, assembly GCA_000966675.3. Taxonomy (NCBI): domain Eukaryota; kingdom Viridiplantae; phylum Streptophyta; class Pinopsida; order Pinales; family Pinaceae; genus Picea; species Picea glauca. Next base: position 170,086 of record JZKD02S1268038.1, read on the forward strand.
ACAACACCACACCCGTAGCCATACAACATCGAGTGGCTTCTCCAAGGATGATATCTTTGTGTCAGCCAACAATGTCAATTGTCATATGTCATCCAACCCTTCAAGTATGAGGTATTATGTGATATTTCCCCACTAGATGTCTGTGATGTTCTCTTGGGCCAACCATATATGTGGATGTGCCACATTGTTTATGAGTCTCGACCCCGCAGTGTCATTGTTTCTCTAGGGGGTCATCTCTAAAAAATACCAGAGGTAGTTCCGACTATTGTTAAACCAAAAAAGTGTCGCAAGGTATTATCGCGTACTGCAAAATTCAGCTTCTTCACAATCTATTCAAAAGGGGAACAGAAGGACATTGGAACCACTACAACCTCGCCCCAAGCACGTTCTATCCAACAGAAGCAGGTCGACAAGGTTGCAGCAAAAATAAAATATTCCTTATGAAAATCATCCTCTCATGTAGCTGGAATTGTTGAACAGCCTCAGCCTCAATAGGTCTATGATAGACTTCCATAAACTGAGCAGCGCGACATCTCCAGCAAGGTAAGAAGCTCACCAAGATGTGGATTCAGCAAACGCTTTTCCCTCTCCCCCAGGAACTCAACGTAGTGGAGACCATTTATTCCTAAGGAGGGAGGATTAATCTAGGTGGATATCGGTGGCCACCCACCTTTTCCAACTGTCTCAAAACAATTTTATCACAATTTTGGCAATTTACTACTTTTAATAGTTTTAACTTCCGGGGCCATTTTGAGGGCCTAAATGAATTTTTATCAGGATCGAGCTCCTCAATGGTATCCAAAATAATTATTGATCCCCCAACATGAATCTCCTCGACGATACCTTTCCAACGGGGTATCACATGCCTAAAACAGATATTGTACGCAAAAGTTACTACCCCAGGAAGTTGATGTACTAACTTACCCAAATGGGGCCAACATGACTTTTGGCGCTTCATCTCCTAGGGTTAGGTTTTTGGATGTCTAGGGTTTTTGGCATTCCTGTTTATTGTAAAAATTCCTTCATAGCCTCATTGTAATAATCTTCTTGTGAATGCGAGTAGACATCACATCTCTTCTCAGAGATAAGCTACCACCATTCTAGCGAGTCTTTCACTTTGTATTTTTACAGTCTCTGTACATTTCTTTCATTAATAGAAATTGTGTATTACTGTATATATATATGTTTATGGTTGAATATCTGATACATTTACATTATCTTATTGAGTATCTGGGATATCTCTCTGCATTTCTTTATTATATCTCCGGTCGCATTTCCTGCTGAAAATAATCCGGATCAGTGGTATCAGAGCAAACTGCTCTTGATCGTTTTTTCAGTGCATGTCCCCGCCGAGTTCCGAGTATAGAAATTTGGGTCTCAAGCTTGTCTCTCTTGAAGAAAATCTCTCTCTCACACCCAAGAAACCCTCAATGGCGGAAGAAAATAAAAACGACGGACCAGATGATCCTATCAATCTGTTGCTTGAGCAAGCTCTCACGCGATAGAGGGACAAAATGATGGATAATTTTGCCAACATACTTAAACACCTGCCGATAGCATCACATGCATCTTAATCAAGCAGCCACTTTGGAGGCACCTCGTCTTTCAAGGTACAAGTTAATTTTGATATTCCTGTATTTGAAGGACAGATAGATACAGGAGCCCTAGAAAAATGGTTAAGTCTGCTAGAAGGTTATCTCTCTGTTCACAATTTGTCCGACAAAGAAAAGATCACCTTCTCACTCCTTAAATCTCTTCTCATGTAAAACATTGGTGGGAAACTTACTAAGTGAAAAGTTCCACAGAGGAGTCTGGAATATATGGGGTCGATCCTACTTGGAATTTTTTTGTGGATGCGGTAAAGGAACAATATTACCCTATTGGCAACTATGAGGACTAGTACATGAGATGGACCACACTGCGGAAAGAGAGGGGCCAAGAATTTTCGAACTTCACCAATACCTTCCATACCTTGCACACCAAGTTGGGTATCAAAGACTTTGAATGACATTTGGTTCTGAAATACCATGGGGCTCTACACATATACATCCAAACTGAAATGTATTTTCTGGACATCTCATCACTCGGTGCTACCTATCGATATGTTGTTAAAATCGAATAGAAATTTAAGCACCAGAAAAAATGGGATTTTGGCTCTGCTAATCCGCAACAACCAAAGTATGACTAATACATCCCTAACAAATAGTCTCCCAAAAACCAGTCCAAGCCACATGAAAAGAAGGGTCACAGGAAGACAAAGAAGGACACCAGAAAATGGTGCGATCTCCACAAAAGCCCCTGGCACAACACCGATGAATATCGCTCAAAACAGTCACTGGTGGATGATATCAAAGACAAGGAGTCGAACCCTGATTCAGAATCTGATCTGAAAATAATGGTAAAGGACATATCATTGACATAGACCCCACTGTTATTGTCGTGACCGCATCAATTCAACCAGAAGAACCAACATATCCTGAAGAGGGGTAGTGCCTTTTTCATTCACAGATGTGGGTGAAGGGGACCCCACTGCATTTTATTGTTGATAGAGGAATCCAGAAGAACCTCATCTCAGCAGATTTCGTCAAACAGTTGGGATTGTCGACAACACCACACCCGCAACCATACAACATCGAGTGGCTTCACCAAGGACGAGATCTTCGTGTCAGCTAGCAATGTCGATTGTCATATGGCATCCAACCCTTCAAGGATGAGGTATTATGTGATGTTTCCCCACAAAATGTATGTGATGTTCTCTTGGGCCAACCATCTATGTGAAAGTGCAACGTTGTTTATGAGTCTCGACCCCGTAGTTTCAATGTTTCTCTAGGGGGTCATCTCTACATAATACCAGAGGTAGTTCTGACTATCGTTCCACCAAAAAATTGCCTCAAGGTAGTATCTCATACTGCAAAATTCAGCTTCTTCACAATCTGTTCAAAAGGGGAACAGAAGGACATTGGAACCACTACAATCTCGCCCCAAGCACCTTTTATCCAACAGGTCCAGGTCAACAAGGTTGCATCAAAGCGCAAAGATTCCTTCTGCACATCATACTCTCATCTATCCTGACTTGTTGAATAGTCTCAGCCTCAACAGGTTCGTGACAGACTTCCACAAACTGAGCAGCGCGACGTCTCCAGCAAGGCAAGCAGCTCACCAAGATGAAGATTCAGCAAACTCTTTTCCCTCTCCCCCGGGAACTCAAAGCAATGGATTCCATTTTTTCCTATGGAGGGAGGATTGATCCAGGTGGATATCGGTGGCCACCCACCTTTTCCAACTATCTCAAAATAGTTTTCTAACAATTTTGGCAATTTACTATTTTTAGCAGTTTTAACATCCTAGGCCATTTGTAGGGCCTAAATGAAGTTTTTTCGGTATCAAGCTCATAAATGGTAATCGAAGGCATGATTGAGCCACAAAAATTAATCTCCTTGACGATACCTTTCCAACAGGCTATCACACGCCTAAAACGGAGATCGTATGCAAAAGTTACGACCCAAGGCAGTTGATGTACTAACTTACCCAAACGGGGCCCACGTGAATTTTGGTGTTTCATCTCCTAGGGTTAGGTTTTTGGATGTCTAGGGTTTTTGGCATTCCTGTTTATTGTAAAAAGGCCTTCAAAGCCTCAGTGTAATCATCTTCTTGCAAATGTGAGTAGCCATCACATCTCTTCTCAGAGATAAGTTGCCACCATTCTAGCGAGTCTTTCACTCTGTATTTTTACAGTCTCTATACATTTCTTTCATTAATAGAAATAGTGTATTACTGTATATCTGTGTTTATGGTTTAATCTCTGATACATTTACATTATCTTATTGAGTATCTGCGATATCTCTGTGCATTTCTTTATTATATCTCTTCTCGCATTTCGTGCCAAAAATAATCTGGATCAGTGGTATCAGAGCAGACTGCTCTTGATCGTTTTTTCAGTGCATGTCCCCGATGAGTACCAAGTATAGAAATTTGGGTCTCAAGCTTGTCTCTCTTGAAGACAATCACTCTCGCACACCTAATAAACCCTCAATGGCAGAAGAAAAGAAAAACAACGGAGCAGACGATCCTATCAATCTATTGCCTGAGCAAGCTCTCACGTGACAGAGGGATGAAATGATGGAGAATTTTGCCCACATCCTTAAACGCCTGTCAATAGAATTAGGAACATCTTCATCAAACGGCTACTTTGGAGGCACCTCCCCTTTCAAGGTACAAGTTGATTTTGATATTCCTGTATTTGAAGGACAGATAGATGCAGAAGCCCTAGAAAAATGGTTAACTCTGCTAGAAGGTTATTTCTCTGTTCACAATTTTTCTGACAATGAAAAGATCACCTTCGCACTCCTTAAAGCTCGCCCTCATGTCAAAAATTGGTGGGAAACTTACTGGGATAAAATTTCCATAGAGGAGTCTGGAATATATGGGGTCGGTCCCACTTGGGATTGTTTTGTGGATGCGGTAAAGGAACAATATTACCCTATTGGAAACTATGAGGACCAGTACATGAGATGGAACACACTACAGCAAGAGAGGGGCCAAGCAGTTCCGGAGTTCACCAATACCTTCCATACCTTGCGCACCAAGCTGGGTATCAAAGACTCCGAACGAAATTTGGTTCAAAAATAACATGGGGCTCTACACAGATACATCCAAACTGAAATGGATTTTCTAGACATCTCATCACTCAGTGTTGCCTATCGATATGTTGTTAAAATCGAGCAGAAATTTAAGCACCAGAACAAACGGGATTTTGGTTCTGCAAATCCGCAACAACCAAAGTATGACAAAGACATCCCTAAAAAACAGTCTCCTGAAAACCAGTCCAAGTCACATGCAAAGAAGGGTCACGAGAAGATAAAGAAGGACACCGGAAAATGGTGCGATTTCCACAAAATCCCCTAGCACAACACCGATGAATGTCACTCAAAAAAATCATTGCTGGTCGATATCAAGGACAAGGAGCCGAACCCTGATTCATAATTTGATTCTGAAAATACTGGTAAAGGAAAGATCATTGACGCAGACCCAACTGCTATTGTCGCAATTGCAACTATTCAACCAGAAAAAACCAATAGATCCTGAAGAGGGGGAGCACCTTTTTCATTCACATATTCGGGTGAAGAGGACCCTGCTGCATTTTATTGTTGATAGCAGAAGCCAGAAGTAACTCATCTCAGTAGAGGTTGTCAAACAGTTGGGATTGTCAAAAACACCACACCCGCAACCATACAACATCGGCTGGCTTCGCCAAGGATGAGATCTTCGTGTTAGCCAGCAATGTTGATTGTCATATGGCATCCAACCCTTCAAGGATGAGGTATTATGTGATGTTCCCCCGCTAGATGTTTGTGGTGTTCTCTTGGGCCAACCATATATGTGGAAGCACCACGTTGATTATGAGTCTCGACCCCACAATGTCATTGTTTCTCTAGGGGGTCATCTCTATAGAATACCAGAGGTAGTTCTGACTACTCTTCCATCAAAAAAGTGCCGCAAGGTAGTATCAGATAGTGAAAAATTCAGCTTCTTCACAATTTGTTCAAAATGGGAACAGAAGGACATTGGAACCACTACAACCTCGCCCCAAGCACCTTCTATCCAACAGAAGCAGGTCGACAAGTTTGCATCAAAGAGAAAAGATTCCTTCTGCACATTGTCCTCTCATGTAGCCCGACATTTTGAACAGCCTCAGCCTCAACAAGTTCATGACAGACATCCACAAACTGAGCAGCACGACGTCTCCAACAAGGCAAGCGGCTCACTAAGATGCAGATTCAACAAACGCTTTTCCCTCTCCCCCAAGAACTCAACGCAATGGAGACCATTTCTTCTTAAGGAGGGAGGATTGATCCAGGTGGATATTGGCGGCCACCCACCTTTTCCAACTGTCTCAGAACAGTTTTCTGACAATTTTGGCAATTTACTATTTTTAGCAGTTTTAACTTCTGGGGCCATTTTGAGGGCCTAAATGAATATTTTTCAGGATCAATCTCCTCAATGATAATTGATGGCATAATTGAGCCCCCAAAATAAATCTCCTTGATGATACCTTTCCAACTAGCTATCACACGCCTAAAACAGACATCGTATGCAAAAGTTACGACCCCAGGAAGTTGATGTACTAACTTACCCAAACGGGGCCCACGTGACTTTTTGGGCTTCATCTCCTAGAGTTAGGTTTTTGGATATCTAGGGTTTTTGGAATTCCTGTTTATTGTAAAAATGCCTTCATATCCTCACTGTAATCATCTTTTTGTGAATGTGAGTACCCGTCACATCTCTTCTCAGAGATAACCTGCCACCATTCTAGCGAGTCTTTCACTCTGTATTTTTACAGTCTCTGTACATTTCTTTCATTAATAGAAATCATGTGTTACTGTATATCTATGTTTATGGTTGAATATCTGATACATTTATGTTATCTTATTGAGTATCTTCTATATCTCTGTGCATTTTTTTATTATATCTCCGCTCGCATTTCGTGCCGAAAATAATCTGGATCAGTGGTATCAAAGTAGACTGCTCTTGATGGTTTTTTCTATGCATGTCCTTGACAAGGTACGAGAATAGAAATTTGGGTCTCAAGCTTGTCTCTCTTGAAGAAAATCTCTCTCGCACACCCAAGAAACCCTCAATGGCGAAAGAAAATAAAAATGACGGAGCAGACGATCCTATCAATCTATTTCTTGAGAAATCTCTCACGCGAGAGAGGGACGCAATGATGGAGAATTTTGCCCACATCCTTAAATGCCTGTTGATAGCATCAGGCGCATATTCATCAAGCATCCACTTTGTAGGCACCTCGCCTTTCAAGGTACAAATTAATTTTGATATTCTTCTATTTGAAGGACAGGTAGATGTAGGAGCCCTAGAAAAATGGTTAACTCTGTTAGAAGGTTATTTCTCTATTCACAATTTTTCCAACAAAGAAAAGATCACCTTCGCACTCCATAAATCTCTCCCTCATGTCAAACATTGGTGGGAAACTTACTAGGAGCAAAGTTCCACAGAGGAGTCTGGAATATATGGGGTCGATCCCACTTGGGATTTTTTTGTGGATGCGGTAAAGGAACAATATTACCCTATTGGCAACTATGAGGACCAGTGCATGAGATGGACCACACTACGGCAAGAGAGAGGCCAAGCAGTTCTGGGGTTCACCAATACCTTACATACCTTGTGCACCAAGATGGGTATCAAAGACTCCAAATGACATGTTTTTCTAAAATACCGTGGGGCTATACACAGATACATCCAAACTAAAATGGATTTTCTAGACATGTCATCACTCAGTGCTGCCTATCGATATGCTGTTAAAATCGAGCAAAAATTTAAACACCAGCACAAACGAGATTTTGGTTCTGCAAATTCGCAAAAAACAAAGTATGACAAACACGCCCCAAACAAACAGTCTCCCAAAAACTAGTCCAAACCACATGAAAAGAAGAGTCATGGGAAGACAAAGAAGGACACCAGAAAATGGTGTGATTTCCACAAAAGCCCCCGGCACAACACTGATTAATGTCGCTCAAAATATTCATTGGTGTCTGATATCAAAGACAAGGAGTCGAACCCTGATTCTGAATCTGATTCTGAAAATACTGGTAAAGGACAGATCATTGACATAGACCCCACTGTTATTGTCGCAACCGCAACAATTCAACAAGAAGAACCAACAAATCCTGAAGAGGGGGAGCGCCTTTTTCATTCACAGATGTGGGTGAAGGGGACCCTGCTGCATTTTATTTTTGATATCAAAAGCCATAAGAACCCCATCTCAACAGAGGTCGTCTAACAGTTGGGATTGTTGACAACACCACACCCACAGCCATACAACATCGGGTGGCTTCGCCAAGGACGAGATCTTCGTGTTAGCCAGCAATGTCGGTTGTCATATGGCATCCAACCCTTCAAGGATAAGGTATTATGTGATGTTACCCCACTAGATGTCTATGATGTTCTCTTGGGCCAACCATATATGTGGAAGCACCACGTTGTTTATGAGTCTCGACCCCACAGTGTCATTGTTTCTCTAGGGGGTCATATCTACAGAATACCAGAGGTAGTTATGAGTACTGTTCCACCAAAAAAGTGTCGCAAGGTAGTATCTCATACTGCAAAATTTAGCTTCTTCACAATCTCTTCAAAAAGGGAACAGAAGGACGTTGGAATCACTACAACCTCGCCCCAAGCACCTTCTATCCAACAGAAGCAGGTTGACAAGGTTGCAGAAAAGCACAAATATTCCTTCTTCACACCGTCCTATGATGTATCCTGACTTGTTGAATAGCCTTAGCCTCAACAGGTTCGTGACAGACTTCCACAAACTGAGTAGTGCGACATCTCCAGCAAGGCAAGCAGCTCACCAAGATGCAGATTCAGCAAACGCTTTTTCCTCTCCCACGAGAACTCAATGAAATAGATACCATTGCTTCATAATGAGTGAATATTGATCTAGGTGGATATCAGTGGCCACCCACCTTTTCCAACTATCTCAAAACAGTTTTCTGACAATTTTGGCAATTTACTATTTTTAGTAGTTTTAACTTCTGTGGCAATTTTGATGGCCTAAATGAAGGTTTTTCCAGATAAATATCCTCAATTATATCCAAAGGCATGATTGATCCCCCAAAGTGAATCTCCTCAATTATACCTTTCCAACGGGCTATAACACGCCTAAAACGGAGATCATATGCAAAATTTACGACCCCGGGAAGTTGATGTACTAACTTACCCAAACGGGGCCCACATGACTTTTGGCGCTTCATCTCTTAGGGTTAGGTTTTTGGATGTCTAGGGTTTTTGGAATTCCTTTTTATTGTAAAAATACCTTCAGGGCCTCAATGTAATCATCTTCTTGTGAATGTGAGTGGTCGTCACATCTCTTCTCAGAGATAAGCTACAACCATTCTAGCGAGTCTTTCACTCTGTATTTTTACAGTCTCTGTACATTTATTTCATTAATAGAAATCATGTATTACTGTATATTTGTGTTTATGGTTGAATCTATGATACATTTATGTTATCTTATTGAATATATGCGATATCTCTGTGCATTTATTTATTATATCTCCACTCGGATTTTGTGCCGAAAATAATCTGGATCAGAAGGTGATCCAGATTATTTTGAGAACAATATGAAGGAAGAAATATAACAGAGATATAACAAAGAAATAAACTTAAATATGGAAAGGAACACAATAATACTATAAAACTCATATTCTATTAATGATTTTCTGAAATATAAAATACCAAAAAAATGTAAAAGAACACAAGCTATCTAGAATTGTAGTAGCTTATCTCTTAGAAGAAATGTGTCTATTACACTCATTCACAAGAAAATGATTATAATGAGGCTCCAAAGGAATTTTTTTAACATAAATAATAAATGAGAAAACCCTAAACATCCAAAAACCAAACCTTGGGAGAAGAAATGCCAAAAGGTTTGCGGGCCTCAATGGGGTTAGTTGATATGTCAACTTCGCGAGGGCGTAAATTTTACATACATACTCCATTTGGGGCAATCGATACCTCGTCTAAAATCTCTATCCGAGGACAACACATTCGATTCATCCTAGCATCTACCTTCAACTAATTATATGCACTTTTGATCCAAAAAAATATCATTTAGGGGCCCAGAACGACCCTAGAAGTTTGGGACTTGAGAAACTGTAGAAAAACTGCCAAGATGGAAAAATTGTATTTTGAGCCAATGGAATAGGTAGGTCGTCACCAATGTCCACCTGGATCATTTCTACCCCTTAGGAATCAATGGTATCCATTGCTTCAAGTGCCTTCATTAGATGGGGAAACTTTTGTTGAATATGACTCCTGGTGATCCACTTTCCTTGATGAAGAAATTTCCTTTCTTTGATGACCCGATGGGGTAGGATGGTCTATTGGCAGGTGTCCTTTTTCATGGTGTCCATAAATTGATAAAATGTCTCATATTTGATGCAGTTAGGATTGATTTCTTTTGGGTTCAACTACTTCGTTGCATCTAAAGTCTCCATGAGAGGTGGAAACTATGGTTAGAGAAGTTCCACATTAAATACCGGGTGCAAGCCAAAGAAAGAAGGAATACTTAATTCAAAATAATTCTCACCCATAGACTTGGTGATGGTTTAAGGCCCTTAATAGAGTGGGCGTATATTTTGATGGGGTCTTGTGAGGTTCTCTTTTTGCAAATGCAACCATACCTTACTTCCCACCTGAAATTTCTTTGGTACCCGATGTTGATCATGGCATTGCGTGTATTTGGCATTGGCTTTTTGCACAATCTCATGAACTTATTGTTGGATGTGTTGGATGTGCTAAAAAAAATTGGTTGTTAGATCAACCTCAATCATAGCATGGGAGGACTCTTCCTGTGCGGTTGCAATGGGCACAGATATGTCAATGGGGGCCAATGGTTGGTACCCCAAGCACACCTGAAAAGGGTTGTGACTAATAGAGTTGTGGCGGGATCTGTTGTAGCTTTGTTGAAATTAAGGAATTATTTCATCCCATGTGCATGGATGTTTGGAATTATACATCCTCAGGATATGGACAATCATCCTATTGACTACCTTTGTTTTTCCATCAGTCTGTGGGTGAAAGGAAGTCGATTTGGTCAACTTGGTGTCCATCTATGACCATAGGATGAACGAAAATGTGGTTAGGAACCTAATGTATTGATTGAATATAATAGTTTGTGGGAGCACAAAATGAACCCAAACATGTGTGAAAAAGATCTTGGTAGTGGCCTCAGTTGTGATTCTCTTCTTGCGGAGTGCCAAAATTTCCATCTTAGAGAATCAATCAATGACCACGAAGAAAAAGTCATTCCCATGCTTGGTTGAAGGCAGACCAAACATGTACTCCATGGAGATGAACTCCCAAGACCTATTTGGAGTAGGAATATGGGTGTATAGCCCCATTTATTGATGGAGGGCTTGGCAATGGCATAGGCAGTGTAGGATCTAATGTACTTGCAAACATCTTGTCGAATCTTTGGAAAATAAAAATGCTTTTGCAGTACTGCCACTATATTTTCCACACCAAAATGTCTCGCTACTCGGCTGTAATGAGCTTCCCATATCATATTTTCATGATCGCTTGAAGGAACACATAGATGGATCATATGGCACTCAATGTCTAATAGGAAATAGCAAAGTCAGAATCATTATTGTATAATTGTGGCCATCTAGATATCTCATGTACAGAGGAGTTAAGAACTATGGTTAGCGCTGCCACCATGGGTCAACTGAGGAAATATACGGCATGGTTGGTGCTACCCTTATTATAATTTATATTCAAGTGGAATTTTTGGAGGTACGTGGACCACTTATAATGGTGGTCATACTGTAACTTTCTTTGTGTTTGCATGAATTTCATAGGCATATGATTAATGTGGATGATCGTTTCCTTCCCTAGAATATAATGATTCCATTGTTGACATGTCTGCACAATGGAGTACATCTATTTTTCATAGGTGGGGTATATTCAAGCAACATCAGATAAAGTTTCACTATGATATGCTATCAGATGCCCTTGTTGAGTGAGGACTACACCGATAGCATAATTTGAAGCCTTTGTATCAATCTCAAATGGTTGTTACAGGTCTGGAATAGTGAGAAATGGTGTTGAGTAGAGGAGAAATTTCAAATCCTCAAATGATTTCTATCTAGGAATGGACCACACAAACTTGGCCTTCACACCACCCTTGGTCACCTAGCTTAGGGCCCAAGTGATTTGAGAGAACCCCAACACAAACTTTCAGTAGATGTTGGTGAGGCCCAAGAAGCTGATGAGCTCAAACATCGTCTTCAGGGCTGGCCAATTGTGGATGACTTGAATCTTGGTTCGATCCACATTTACACCCTGCTCATCCACGATGTATCCCAAATATTGGATTCTCTGCATGCCAAAGGAACACTTCTCCAAATTGGAATATAACTTGTTCTATTGCAGAGTGCACAATACCTATTGAATATGCTCCAAATGTTCCTCCTAATTTTTGTTGAAGATGAGGATTTCATCCAAATATACAAGCACAAAGGATTTTGTGAATGGTAATAATATATCATCCATCATCTGCATGAATGTGTTTGGGGCATTATTCAAGCCAAAAGGCATGACCAACCACTCAAATAGCCCTTCTTTAGACTTGAAGGTTGGCTTCCACACATCAGTTTTCTCAATCAGCACCTGGTGGTATCCTGACTTCAGATCAATCTTACTAAAATAATTGGCTTCCTTGATCTTATCAATAAGATCATCAATCTGGGGAATTGGGTATCATTTCTTGATATTTTTCATGGCTATGTAATCAATACAAAGTCACCATTTCCCATCCTTCTTTTGTACTAGGACAATTGGGATACCACAAGGTGAGGATCTTTGTCTGATGTGGCCCTTCATAATTAGCTCTTGGATCTGGCGTTTGATTTCTTCATTCTCCATAATAGAATGCCTGTATACAGGTTCATTATGTAGAGTAGCATTAGGTGTTAGATAAATTGATTTCTTTACGTGACAATCCATAAGGACCCAAGTAGGCGAGGAGAATATGTCTTTGTACTCCTTTACTATCCCATCCACCTATTGTTGTTGGGAAGAGAGACCTCGTGCAAAGGTTTTGGCAGTTTCAATGGCCCTCTTTTCACCTTCCGATTGAACCATGAAAAGTAAAAATCATTGGGTTTGAGAGACCGCCTTTTTGCACTTCTTCATAGAGATCAAAGAGACAACAATATTTGGGACTACCTCAAATACCCTGTAGAGTTGATCTCCCAAAGAAATAATGACACTAATGGGCCTAGATTCACATATGGTTTTCCTAGAAAAACATAAAAAACTTCAATGGGGGAAACATCACACAATACCTCATCTTTGAAGGGTTTGATTTCATAGTACAGACAACATTGCTAGATGACATGAATGTTTTGTCTCAGGCTGAGCCAATCGATGGTGTATGGCTGAGGATGCAACGTCATTTCCAAGTTCAACATCTTGATGACCTCTGTTGAGATCAGGTTCTTCTGGCTACTGTTGTCAACAATGAAATGGAGTGGGGTTCCCTTGACCCACATCTATGAGTGTAAAAGGTTCTCCCCTTATTCAGTATCCTCTGGTTCCTCTGGCTGGATTTTTGTGGTAGCGATGGTGACATTGGGTTCTTCATCTATGATTTGTCTTCCCTTTTCTAGTTATGAATCAGAGTCTGAGTTAGCATCTAACCCTAGGGATTTCGTCTCATCCAACAACAACTATTTGGAGCGACATTCATCAGTATTGTGCCAAGGTATTTTGTGGAACTCGCACCATTTTCCAATGTCCTTCTTCGACTTCCCATTAAACTTGTTTGGTGGTGGCTTGGGATGGTTATTCTAGGGTTGGCCATCCTTGATCTATCATTTGGCCTTGGAGTTAGGGACACCCTTACCATACTTTGGATTTTGTGGATTTGCAGACCTGAAATCCCACTTGTTTTGTTGTTTGAAGTTCTTCTCAATTTTGACAACATATCAATAAGAGGCTCCTACTGATGATATGTCCATAAAATCCATTTTGGTTTGGATGTACTTGTGTAGATCCCCATAGTGTTTTAGGACTAGATTCTGCTTTGATTCTTTGATACCCATCTTGGTTCGCAAGGTATGGAAATTATTTGTGAACTCTAGCACTGTTTATCCCCTCTCTTAGTGCAGTGTGGGCCATGTCATGTACCAGTCATCATAACTTCCAACAGGGTAATATTGTTCCTTGAGGACATCAACAAAATTTTCTCAAGTGGGTCCTAGATGAATAATTAGAAACTCATCCTCAACATGTTGCTCACAATAAGTCTCCAACCAATATTTGACATGTGGAAGGGAAAATAAGTCTCCAACCAATATTTGACATGTGGAAGGTGATCTTTTCATTGTTGGAAAAATCGTGGACAGAGAAATAACCCTCTGGAAAATTAAACCAATTTTCCAAAGAGTCAACATCTATCTAGCCTTCAAATAAAGGAACATCAAGGTTAAATTGTACCTTGAAGGGAATTGGACCTCTGAAGTGACTACTATTTGAAGGTGCCTCCATTAATGTCGACAATCGTCAAAGGATCTCGACGAAATTATTCACCATCTCGTTCCTCTATCGTGCGAGGGATTCCTCGAGCAAGAGTTTTAAAGGATATCTTGTCCCTTCGTCCCTCTTTTCTTCCACCATGGAAGGTCTCTTAGGAATGCAAGAGGTAATCTATATTGTTGGTTGTAAGTTAGAATATGGATATCCACAACATTCATGCAAATAATTCAGAAGGAATGATCTATTGATGATGTAGAGATACATGGTTGATTAGCAAGCAATGCTACTTGAGAACCATTAATTGCTTATGGATTTAGCACTTAACAATATTTTCCACCATAAGATATTCCTTAATGTGTAATGCAAGTATTTATAATCACTTTAGAAACAAATCAAGGGATTAATACATGTAAAATTCATACACTTTGGAATTCAAACACTTTGAAATTCATATATTCATCAACATCAAATGTAGAAACAATGAGATTCATAAAAAACGTGTCATGAAATGTGTGTGTGTTTGTATATATACTCAACATCATCTAAATTGTACATGTTTTACAAAATGGAAACTCATGCCCAGTATACAAAGCGACAACAAGTGCCCTAACATAAAAAAACATCTATATCATGGACTAGATACACAATCGTAGTAGTTGGTCAATCATTGACCATTGCCACTCTCACCACCCTCAGAAGAATCCTGAAAATCTATCTTTATTCTCTTGTTGGAGGATGCACCTCGAGATTTTATAGGCTTCAGCGTGCTTCTATGCTCTGGAGAATGCAAAAAAAATAAACAGTGTTATAAGTTTTTTCATCAATGAATTAATAGACAAGGAAAATGATACTTTGTAATTTAACCTAAGTCAAATCACCGCATATAAAACTATCAATCGTGAGGGTGTTTCCCTCCTCCACGACCCCAATCTCTGTGCAATGCCACCCTGCATCAGTTACAAGAATAAATTCAGGAAAATTAAACAAATATGCATAAAACAAAATTCATGAAACACAAAAAATTATCATCAATGCATTATCTCACTGTGAATATCTTAGGCATCGATGGAGATTCACAAGAAGATGAAGCACTAGGTTGTACATCCTGATTCGAGACAACCTCTACTGTGGCGGTCTCTATTGATGGGGATGAAAGTGGTGGTGGGGGTGGGTGGTAGAAAAGTGGGCTTCGAGGGACCCTCACAGAATGTACAAGTGATTCCAACACCCTAGGCCTAGAGAAAAGTAACCCAAAAGCAACGCCCCGGTGTCTGGGGGGTGCAATACTACTATACCTAGCAAATATATCAGGGACCTACATACATATGAATAAAATTGAACTATTAGTACCAAATAGTAAAATTCAAAAACACAAACACAAACAATTTGAGAATTATATGATATTTAACTTTACACATGATACTTCTGACGTTGGTGACTTTTCCATCCCAGATGGACAATCCCCAACATCGCCTGGTGCCAAATCCTGTAGAAACATGAGAACATATCAAACGTTTGAGGATGTCATAAAATAATGAACTGACTATGTTGAATCTATCAGAGGTGATCATACCTGTGTGTATGGTGCACCCAATGAACACGTTGCCTCTACTGTTGCATCAGTGGTGGGTATAGGCACTAATGCATCCATAGGCGTAGAGGGTTTGTTGTTGGGACGTAACAACTGCAAAACAACATACAGTCAAATATCTATATAAATATCTATGAAATACAAAATAAATATATAACAATGAAGAACATAGAAAGGGTTAAGATACTAACCTCCTCCATGACGGTATGTTGTCCACTAGGCTCTATAGGCCCATAGTATGTATGCTCGCATCTTGAGCATCTATGAGGTTCACATGAATGACTGTTATGTCCATGTGCCCTCTCATCATTGTACTCTCTTGTGCATGTTGATGCTCCAACCCCTCTATCAATGTCACTGGCAGGCATCTCCTATCAAGATAGTGCAACAAAGCTATGCACTAGGCTACGAGTCAATAATGAGATGGCTAGTTGTATATGTTGCAAGTGCTTTGCAACAAGAGGATGTTGGGTAGGGTGGTCAAGTTTGTGCATGAGGGGACGGGGATCTAACATGAGGTTGTGCCTCACATGCTCTCGGTCCTATGTAGACCCTCGACCCACCCCATGGAAGTCACCAATGTCAAAGTAGTTGACATGCTTACCCATAATAAACCAAACCCATAATTTCCTTAGAAAATATAAGGGCATCTCCTTGTTATTGCAGGGAGGTTTATCAAAAACCATATACCACCTATCCATCCAGTTTGACTAATTTGGGGATGCATGCAATAGTCAATGGACTCCACAATGATGTCCAAAGAAGTGGCCAAGAAGACTCTGCTAGGCTCTCTAGTCTCCCTTAATTGTTCTTCAAGGGTTTGTAATATAACAAACCCCTCATCAATTTTAGTGTTTACATTCTATGGTAGTGGTGGGTTGGGGTTTTGATTTTCTTGGTTTTCTTCTAAGTGGTTTAAATTGTCTTAGGGTTCCATTGTATTATATATGCACAAACCACTCTGTGGCGCCACATCCAAACCTATAGATATAGGAATTGCGCCTTTTTTCTCATGCCCTTGCCATATTTTAGGCCATGAACTTCTTGCAAAAATATTTATTAAATATTATATAATTAAATTAAATTTTTAAATATCTAAAATCCAATTAAAATTTATATTAATTAAGAATGCTTATAAATATTATATAATATAATTATTTTTATTAAGTATAGTTTAAAATAATGTTTATTAAAAATAATTTAATAACCATTTTGCTCTGAAATGGTTCAATTCACTCAGTGCATTTTAAAACTCGAGTTGTTGTTCTTAGGTTTGACTTTTGCAGTAGTTGTTTGATGGCACTGAAGTGTCATTTCGTTTATTGTTAACATCTCATATGGTTGATCAAACGAGTCTTCCCTCTGAAACTCTTATCCTATCAGAAAAACCCTAATCTTACATAATTCATATATCAGAAAAACCTTAATCTTACATAATTCATATATCAGAAAAACCCTAATCTTACATAATTCATAAAGATAGCGTTCCATTCTGAACGATATCAAATAACCCTAAGATGTTTAATGGATATTGATTCTTATGGGCGTCATTATCCACTATCGATGTGGATGTGCCAGTAATTACACAAAAGATCTAAGCATTCTCTGGTAGAAGGTTATACTATTTGCAGTTATCTTTTGTACCCGTGATATTGTTGTCAAATATCTACACTAGCACAGCCACAACGTGGATGGTAAATGTCGAAAGGTTAAATATGAAATGCACGGACAGCTGAAAAGCAGATAGAACTGAGGAAATCTAAAAGTTAATTTCAAATGTGGTAATTTCAAAGGTTAATCAGTTAAACGTGGAAATCATATGGTGGTACCGTAATTTCTTAATATGAT
Source organism: Picea glauca (assembly GCA_000966675.3). Taxonomy (NCBI): domain Eukaryota; kingdom Viridiplantae; phylum Streptophyta; class Pinopsida; order Pinales; family Pinaceae; genus Picea; species Picea glauca. Next base: position 187,586 of record JZKD02S1268038.1, read on the forward strand.
TAGGTAAATGTTAAAAAGTGAACAGGTTAACTGATGAATTCAAAAATACAAGTTATGAAGAGTAAATCACATTCATTGATTTGGGAGGACGACTAAGAATATGCCAGCATCTTCAATTGTTAGCCATCAAATTAGAATTTTAGATTAAAAGGTGATTAATTATGCCCATCTCCAATAAGTATACGCCTTTCGGCGTAACTAGTTATATTTTGTGTCATTTTCAAATTTCTACACCAGTTAATTAGCTTCCATGGCCCTAGCAGCAGGGAATTTGGCTACTTCATTTTCTACTTATGCAGTGTTGTGTGTCGTTCCAAGTACTGTTGCATGGAATTTTTGTGAAGTTTTCATCAATCCCACTGGTATTTCGGAAGTTTTCTGCGTGGAAAATTAAGAACATTAATATGAATATCAATTTAATTTTGCATTTATCAAGTAATGACCAAATCTAAACTTTTTGAAATTGTAAAATTTAAATAAAGGTGTTTTGGAATTGTAAAGTTTAAATAAAGGTTTGTTTGAAATTTTTTAGAATTGTGAAAATAATTTAGCTTTTTAATACGGATTTAAAATTATTTTAATTATTATGATCTATTTTGAATTTAAAATTTTCACTTTTTATTTTAATTTATAAAAAAATATTTATAAATATTGCGGTAAAGCTTATTTACTTTTCTTATATTTAATATCTATATTTTTAAATTAAAATAGATAAATGGAAAAGATTGGGTTACTCTTCGCTCAAATTTGAGAGTCTGGAGGTGAGTGCATCCCTAAGTAGCCAACCATATCCACGACAATGTATAGCATTCGATATGCAGGTGATTGTATATTGGTTCAGCCATTAACCATAAATTTGATGAATTTTTGTATCTTTTTTAAATATTTAAATCATTTTATTTTATTACAGAGGTAGCAGCGGACTTCTCGGGCATCGGATTTCTTGGAATTGAAAATCCTTAGAGATTGGACTTCTTGGAATTGAAAACCCTCGGAGATTGGTTAAAATAAAAATTAATAAAATTCGTAGGAGTAGACTAACTCGGAAGTAATTTTCCCTCATAGTGTTGCACCTCTACCTCTACTTTTACTCATCGTGCTCATTATGCAATACTACTATACCTAGTAAATATATTAGTGACTTGCATACATATGATTAAAATTGAACTATTAGTACCAAATAGTAAAATTCAAAAACATAAACACAAACGATTTGAGAATATAATTATACAATATTTAACACTACACATGATATCTGTGACGTTGGTGACTTTTCCATACCAAATGGACAATCCCCAGCATCGCCTGGTGCTAAATCCCGTAGAAACATGAGAACATATAAAAAAAATTGAGGATGTCATAAACTAAAGAAGTGACTATGTTGAATCTATCAAATGTGATACATACTTGTGTGTATGGTGCACCCAATGCACATGTTGCCTCTCCTAATGCATTAGTGGTGGGGCTAGGAATTGATGCATCCACGGGCGTAGAGGGTCTACTATTGGGACGCAACAATTGCAAAAAAACATACAATCAAATTATCTATATAAATATCCAAAATATAAAATAAATATACAATGATGAAGAACATAGAGAGGGTTAAGATACTAACCTCCTCCATGAAGCTATGTTGTCTACTAGGCTCTATAGGCCCATAGCATGTCTCCCTGCATCTCGAGCATCTAAGAGTTTCACATGGATGAATGCTATGTCCATGTGCCCTCTCCTCACTGTACTCTCCTATGCATGTTGACGCTCCAACCCCTCTATCAATGTCACTCCCAGACACCTCTTGTTGAAATAGTGCAACAAAGTTATTGGTTTGCACTAGGCTACGAGTCAATGATGAGATGTATAGTTGTACATGTTGCAAGTTATCTGCAACAAGAGGATGTTGGGTAGGGGCGTCAAGGCTTCGCCTAGGGGAACATGGACCTAACACGGGGTCACGCCTGGAATGCTCTCAGTCTTGTGTGGACCCTCGGCCCACCCCATGGAAATAACCAATGTCAAAGTAGTTGATATGCTTACCCATAATAAACCCAACCCATAATTTCCTTAGAAAATATAAGGGGATCTATGTGTTAATGCAGGGAGGTTTATCAAAAACCATATACCACATATCCATCCATTTTTTACTAATTTGGAGATGGATGCACCAGTCAATTATTTGTTGTTTTGAAATGCACAATTCTTGGGGATAAAGATATTGTTGACCAATAATGGACATGAGAAAAAGAAAGGGCATGTGGATGCATGTAGGATTGTTCTCTTAATTGTCCAGTAAATGCTAAATACATGTGAATCGGGGCGTAAAGGCAGTGTCCTCATCAACTAAACACACAGACTAAGACAGTGTATCAACACACACTTACGTGATCTCACTAAATTTCTCATCAATATTTAAAATTTCAGTAGACCTGTATTTGAAATGAATATAAAAAAATTAATGTAGCTGGGATGCATGTAAGGAAAGTTGAGTTACCTTATTTTGAGAAGCAGATGTGAGAAAAATCTTGCATCATTGATTGTGAGGATCATAGTACCATCAGGTTTAATTAATGGGCTTGATAGACTAGCCCAAGAGCACATTTAAATAGTGTGAACACATATGGATACCCTGAATATTCCTCGGTAGACTTTTGCTTATATATTCCCCAAAATGTTACCTTGCAAACAATTTTAAATTAGCTCAATACACATCTTAAAAAATTGTTTCATTGATCATCTGAATCAAAACTTTACATGAAATCTTTAGAAAAAGAGCTTACAAACATTTAAGAAAGGAAAATAAGGTTTAATATTGTATACTTATATGGGAGACAAGTAGAGTGCCATTAAAGTTACATTTCATGTTCAAGCCATATCTACTTTCAGATATATACCATTTATAAGCCATATCTATTTTCAGATATATACCACGGATCTGAAACCCAACATATACAAGATTAGTTGCTCGGCCACTTGGTGCTTATTGATAGCCATCTCAATACCCTTTACACTTTTGTTTTTTGTAAGCTAGATGAAAATCCTTCTATTCAACCAAGAAAAGAAAAATGAACATAGTGATACAGAGATTTTTTGATAGCCTTGCTTGTAAGGAACGGGACGATGAGAAAAATACCCCCTAGAAATAATACAGGGGGAACAATGAAGACTAACCTAAGCTAGAAGAGAACCATGATGAATACATGAGCATAACAAGATGAAACATTACAAAGACAAGGAGAAAGGGTTGGGTCATTGTGTTGACCGGAGAGGATCCTTTCTACCTTTTTTCTTGCCTACATCAATACAATCGGAGGAACATATAGGCTCAGTTTCCTTCACCACCAAAGTAGATGGTCTGAGGAAATGCCAGAGACTTGAGCTATTGAAGGTAAGGGTGTTTCCTTATCACTGTCTGAATTAGATGATTCATGAGGAAATTTTTGATCCCCTGAGAATGGGGTTGTGACCATGATCATGTCATTTGATTCATCCTTTTCAGGGGGAGTTTTCAAAGGCTGGACTGTGGGATTCAAAGTCAAAATTTATGAATCTTCAGGATGTTGTTCTGATGTCGAAGGCTGGTGCTTTGAGTCTGCAGTTGGTTGTTGTTCATTTTTCAGGGACTGCAATGGTGTTGTATATGGCGGAGGAGCTAGAGTTTCTTTGTGATGTTTCTTGCTATTATATGAAGAGCTCGACTGGATTTTGTGAATTTTTGGGTCTTGCCATCCATTAGCCCTTTTTTGTTCCTTGGGGGACAAGATTGGGGTCGAGGATAAAGGACATGCTTCTTGAAGGTGAATTGTTTGTTGACAAGAACGACACCTGAAGGCAGTGTTCTCATAATCTACCAACTGCGTGTAAGGTTCATCCTTAGTCCAATCAATAAGAATCCTATCTAGTAGCCCTTGAATGAGGTCAATTTCAACACAAATGCAGGAAAAGGTGACGAAGCCTTTCGATATATGATCTATGTCAAGCTTAATAAACCTATCCAATGCATTTCTGAGGGTAGGTAAAAAATCTGGAGTATAAAAATGAAAAGGTAAATTAGGGAGTCTTACTCAAACCGATCTAGGCATAGCAATCATGGTCAACGGGTTGAAAGCAGGGAACCATTTATGCATGGAAAGACCAGATATGCCCCAAAACATTATTTGTTGTTTTGAAATGCCCAATTCTTTGACTTGGCTTATGTCCAAACCAGTGCTATAGTACTCATACATTCGTGCCCTATAATCATAACTAGAGGTAAATTTCCCTTCGGAACTTGCAATGGACTGGACAATGATGTCCAAAGAAGTGGCCAAGGAGACTTTTCTAGGCTCTCTAGTCTCCCTTAATTGTTCCTCAAGGGTTCGTAATATAACCAACCCCTCATCAATTTCAGTGTTTACATTGTATGGTGGTGGTGGGTTGGGGTTTTGATCTTCTTGGTTTTCTCCTTGTTTAAATTGTCTTAGGGTTCCATTGTATTATATATGCTCCAATTTAAAATCCATGGCATGTAAATTAGGTTCATTTTTCATTTAAAATACAAAATTACAAAAAAATATATATATTATATTATTGGAAGAAAAATACTAAATTGGAATGACTAAATTGGATATGTAACATACCTGGACACAATGGCTCCCTCCTTCCTTTCTTCCTCCTCTCTAGCTCCACTATATTTTCCCAATGAGAGAAATGTGACCGTGCACACAAACAGCTATGTCCCACATCTAAACCTATAGATATAGGAACTGTGTTTTTTTGCTTATGCCCTTGCCACTTTTTTTGGCCATGAACTTCTTGCACTCACCCTCATAAAAAAATGTTTAATAAATATTATATAATTAAATTAAATTTTTAAATATCTAGAATCCAATTAAAATTTATATTAATTAAAAATGCTTGATAAGTATTATATAATATTATTATTTTTATTAAGTATAGTTTAAAATAATGTTTATTAAAAATAATTTAATAAGCATTTTGCTATGAAATGGTTGAATTCACTCACTGCATTTTAAAACTCGAGTAGTTGTTCTTAGGTTTGACTTTCGCAGTAGTTGTTTGATGACACTAAAGTGTCATTTCATTTATTGTTAACATCTCATATGGTTGATCAAACTAGTCTTCCCTCTGAAACCCTTATCCTATCAGAAAAACCCTAATCTTACATAATTCTTAAAGATAATGTTCCATTCTGAACGATATCAAATAACCCTAGGATGTTTAATTGATATTAATTGATATTGATTCTTATGGGCATTATTATCCCCCCACTTTTAGGGACAACTAGGAGATCGTGTCTCAAGGCCCACAGGTCCTAGACATGGAGTACCGAGAGTAGGATTGACTTCAGCATGGCCCTAGAGGGCCCACCTTTTCTTTCTTCCAGCACATTTATCTTGTCAGAAGCAACAACATCCATCACCATCGGCTTGGTTTTGTGTTAGAGATGGTTCTTTCTCCATGAGGTAATTAGTCTGGGTATCATGATATGTGTCACTTTGATCATCAAAACCCTTGAATATGTGCATGTGATTCCTTTTGTTTCTAACAAATGCTTGGATCTTACACTTTCCCACTTGACCATGTCTGGGGGCATTGAGTGGATGCCCTAGTAAGCCTATGTCCTTAGGTTTCAGTTTTCCACTGGGGGGGATTTATGAAAATCCATCGTCCACTCCCTTCATAGAACCACTTTTTCATCTTGCGTCCCGCTCACCTATTCCATTCCACTTGTTTGAGAAATGGGTTGACCTATTTACAGGATTCCACCTTACCTCGTGGGAAGAAGAGGCTAAAGGCCCAAAAAGTAAAAGCAAGCTGGCAAAAGATAAAATCCTAAGAATAAAACCTTGAGATGCTTCGCCTAGGGATCCCTAAGAAAGCAATAAAAGGCTTCTCAGCAAGAAACAAGAGGGACCCGTAAAAATAACAAAACAAGACCTAGTCAGAGGATAGGGGGTCTCATCACGAGCTAGCCTATTAGGTCCATGGGTACCTAGCAGTATGACATTACCACTAGCTAGTTACCACGCCATGGTAGTGACTCTTGGTTGCATGGCCAAGGAAAAGGGGGTCTCATCACGGCAAGCCTTCTCATTTTTGTGAAAGTACTTGTGGGTAACGTTTTCCCCACTAGTCACCATGCCAGGGAAGTGTCCCTTGATTATCCTCTTGAAGAAAAAAACAATATAAAAATAAAATAATAAAGGCATGGGCTTGGAAAGATTTGCATCCAGGACAAGTGCAACTCACCTTCTACAAAGGCACCCACAGGTAAAGCTTTGCATCCTTTTCCCTCACTCCACCCACCTGCTTGGACATCCCTTGACCACATCACCCACATGCATGGCTTGGATGAGGTTTTTTCTAGAAACTTTCCTCTTCTAGTGGACACTATCCCAACATGATGCCCTGTCATTTTCTCCAAACTTGTATTGTAGGCTCGTGTAATGTATTTGAGATTTTAGTTGATGTATTAGGGGTTTTATGCACATGTTTAATAATATTGATGATGAGATGTGATTGACATTGCTATGATCCCTATGACTGATGAGCCCATGGAGAGCGTAGTTGTTGATGTGAAGGATCATGCCCGACGGACAGGTACCATTTGAACTGGTACACATGGGGATATGATCAGTTCGAACCTCCATGGAGCTAAAGACCCCATCAGCTGGATGTTGAGACCCCATCAGGGGGCAGAGACAGGACAGAGATGGATTAGGGGCCTTACACCGAAGAAGAGGAGGACGTTCCACCAGAGGCACCCTGGCAGAGCTTGACCTAGGGGGGTTGTGCCCTTTTCAATGGAACATTGGCCTTGGAAGGCCTAGCACGTCACCCATGAGGTCCATGACATCATCCTTGCTTCATGGACGTTTTGGCAGATGGACAGGGCAGTTTGGCACATGTGGCATCTTGGAGAAGCCCAAGGGGGGGCTAACATTTTGCTCCTGGAAGCTTCATTTTCCCTAGAAGGGGCTAACGTCACCCTAGAAAGGGGATGACGTCCTTATGCTTCTTGATTAGGATTTTAATTTGTCATTTAATGTAAAACAATATGATTTTTAGTATTTTGGCCTTGACGGCCTTTTTATGACCTAAAAGTAAAATTAGGTCATTGACACAATATATATTGAGGGTTTTTACTCTCATTTTTTCATGATCTCTCACTCACTCATTATTGAGGTCTTAAATTTGCACTAGACTTGGGTTCTTTGGCTAAAATTGTGAGGCACACTTGTTGAAGGAAGGCATTTTGGATCTCTATTTGGCATTTTTGGCATATTTCTTGATGGAAGGTTTTACAACTAGGGTTTTCTATGATTTTCTTGGTGAAATGTAAGTGAAATTCT
>JZKD02S1268050.1:413-12165 GCA_000966675.3 Picea glauca
ACACAGTGCGAGAAGTTCGCAGTCAAGCTGAATGCAGCCTGCGGGAATTATGGATTCTCGCAGGAGAGTATATATGCAGCCTGCGGACTATTTTCAAAATATGATTTTGAGAAAATGAAAAGTGTAACCTTCTTCAGGAAAAAGTTCTTAATGAAGAGTTTGATCTTCCATTATCATGAAATAATCATAATATCATCTCGATAACCAAAAATGTGGATAACAATCCCCGACTATGCCATTCGCACCCATGGCTTCTTAAAATTACTATGATGCGACATTACATTTCACTGGGACCAACATGCCCAAGGTCCCTTTGATTCACTCAAAGAGGCACTCAACAAAGCCCCCTTAATCAGTCCCCCAAACAATGATAGGCATTACATAATCTACCTATCTGCCTTAGAGGTTTATGTCGCTAGAATCCTCGTTCAGGTTAACAATGATCAACATGAACATGTTATATACTATATCAACAAAAATCTCTCAGGGCCACCACTCAAACACAAAAATGGGGAGAAGCTAGCTCTAGAAATCGTCCTCACAGTTCAAAAGTTGTGCCACTATATCTTGCTTTGTACTACCAAAGTTGTCACAGATTCCAACCCAATGCATTACCTCTTGATTCGTCGCCAGATCAATGGAAAATTTGCTTGTTGGATCATCATTCTTCAAGAATACGACCTAGAGTTTACCACCCCAAAGAGAAAAAAATACCTTGTCCTCACCGAGCTCCTCTTAGACTTGCCATCCAACTCTTATGACCCCCTAGTCAATGAGGATTTCCCTGATGAGAATTTATTCCTCATATCATTTGAAGACCCATGGTACGGTGATATTTTGGTCTATCTTTGAACTCACAAATTCGGTCCTCACCTTTCTTGGGATGACCTCGATCGTTTCTGACACCAAACCTCATGTTACCTCATCATATGAGATGTTCTCTATTGTAGAGGTGTTGACACTATCCTTCGACGATGCCTCACCCTTGAAGAGGCAGAGAAAGTTCTCAATGATTTCCACAGTGGTGCATGCAGAGGTCACCTATCTGGCATGTCCACTGCACAAAAGATAATTCAGGTGGGTTATTTTTGGCCCACGTTGTTTCAAGACTGCATCCATGCCATTAAGCGGTGTGACAAATGTCAATTATATGCATATAAGGCTCGGTTACACCCTGCCTTCCTATACCCAGTCATCACAATTGGTCCCTTCTGTAAATGGGGCATCGATTTCATGACATGTAACCCTCCATCTAGTAACGAACACAAGTACATCGTAGTCGTCGTTGATTAATTCATCAAATGGGTCGAAGCTATGCCCACATTTAGCAATATGACCGACACAACAACACACTTTTTCTTTAACCATGTCATCTCTCGCTTCAAGGTTCCCCTACAACTAGTCTATGACCACAGTAGGCACTTTGAAAACGAAGTCTTTGTGGAGCTATCTACCAAATTGGGATTCACCCATGAATTCACTTCACCCTATTACCCACAGTCTAATGGGCAAGTCGAAGTAGTCAACAAAGTTTTAAAAACCATGCCTCAATGCACGGTTGACAAACACAAGACCAATTGGAATCACATGATTTTCTCAGCCTTGTGGGCATATCGAACAACTGTCAAAATGACTATCGGTTTCACGGCCTTTCACTTAATCCACAACATCGATTATGTACTCCCCATCGAGTGTGAAATCCCAATGATGCGCATTGCGATCGAGCTCCTGCCCAACACACCGCCTCTTGAGAAATTATTGTTAACCCTCTAATATCTTGATGAAGATCAACAGGCCTCGTTACAAAACAACAAAGAATCTAAGAGGCGGTCCAAAGCCACCTTTGACCATCAAGTCAACCTTCGATATTTTACCCAAGGAAACCTTATGTTGGCCTACGATATTGACCACGATACTCTTGGCCACAAAAATTTGAGCCCCTTTAGTGGGGACCCTATGTAATCCATCATTTCTTTACTAAGGGAGCCTACATTATGGCCCACCCTGAAGGGGCTACCCTCAAAGACCCGGTCAACGGGTTGTACTTGAAGAAGTTTTACCCGTGAGTGTAACCATTCTACCTTAGGTTTTCTTGCTTTCCTAGTTGTTTTTAGCCTCTTTTTTTTTATTTATCTCTCTCACTATACGAGCCTAATCCTTTGTTCTTGTTTTCTACATATGAATCCTCCATTCACTTATCACATTGGGTACACAGATGGAGCCACCCTTTGGACCCAGAATCTCGCTTCAGCAGCCTGGGCCATTTACACCCCCGACCATGTGTTGCTCCATTCCAGCGGCATATGCCTTAGTCATGCCACCTATAGCCAAGTTGAATATGTTGTTGTCATTGGTCTCCTCTCCAAGGCCAATCACCTTCATATTTGTCACCCAACATTCTCTTAGATTATCATCTCATTGTCCACCAACTCAACAACATGTATCGCATCTATGATCCATGTCTTTTTGCAAGTACCTGCAAGTCAAACTTTAGTTACGAAATTTTGAGTCTATCACATTTACTCATATTTATAGAAACCTCAATTAGATTGCAGATCACACGGAGAATCAAGTACTAGATTGGAATTTATCACATTAAACATACATGTCGCATTCATACATCATCAAATAAAACAAGTACACAAACCATATCATAAAAACATCGGACGCATAAAATATCCAAATGATCTACTCATATATAGATCACAGATGTCATATATATGTTTTATTTTTCCTAATATGTGGTATCATAGCTTGGTTTAAAAACCTTGGATTTGAGCTAAACCCTAGGTCTAGTAAGAGTNTAATACCCGACATGATTAATCCACAAAAGGGGATTAATCTAATGAATAATACATCAATAATAAATAGAATACTCTTTACAATTACAATATTTCAACACTCCCCCTTAACAAGAAGGGTATTCTACAACAACATCACGTGAGAGAGAGGGCAACATCATCAACAACATCTTGGAACACTGAATGGCATATCTATAAATCATCGGAATTTTTTCTCATCATCATCGTCCTCAGCATGAGGCTAAAGTAATATCATCAACATCTTCATCATTCAAACTGAAATAACATCATCATCATCATCTTCAACAAGAAGCTAAAGTGGCATCATCAACATCATATTCAATAAGAAGCTGAAGTGGCATCATCAACATCATCTTCAAGAAGAAGCTAAAGTGGCATCATCAACATCATCTTCAGCAAGAAGTTGAAGTGGCATCATCAACATCTGCATCAACATGGATTAGTATAACACTAATACATCATCATCAATAACAACACATGGCTGATACAACATCAAAAAAAAAAATATCATAGCACAAGGGCTGGAGCATCATCAACATCAGCACTAGGTTGAGAGTCTTCAGCACAAACCTGGCTACACAACATCATCAGCACGAAGCTGGCATCACAGTGCGATACTGGCAACACAACATCACAGCACGAGGTCGGAACATCATCAAAGCACAAGGTTGGCACATCATCACAAAAGTTAAGCTGGCACATCATCACAACAATTAAGTTGGTACATCATAACAACAATTGAGTTGGCACATCATCACAATAGTTAATATGGCACATCATCACAACAGTTAAGCTGGAAAATTATAGCTGGCCCATCATCACAGTAATTAAGCTGGCACATCATCACAACAATTAAGATGGCACATCATCACAACAATTAAGTTGGAATCACAACACAAAAACTAAGCTATCAACACCACACAACAATTAAGCTGGAACATCGACATTTTGTGGTACTCTAACAGAACCAAAGGACCTACCCAGGAATAAAAAATATTCCCTAGGATATAAAATCCTAACGGAGCTACCACGTGGTCAGGATAACATAGTATCATTAGAACTTTTACTGGAGTAGTGTACCAGCCTGCGTTGGAGTACCAACCTGCGCCGGGGTAGCATACCAGCCTGTGTTGGGGTACCAACCTGTGTTGGAGTAATATACCAGCCTGCATTGGAGTACCAACATGTTCATATGTTTCAACATAATGGAGCTTTATGGCTCCTCTCTGCAACATATCACGAATGAAGTGATATCAGATCTCTATGCGCTTCGACTCATCATGGAACACATCATCTCTATACAACTCTGGTTATCACATAGGATCACAGTAGCTTCCATCTCCAGATCAAATAGATCTATCAACAACATTCGAAGCCATATGACTTCATGATTGGCGGAACATGCAACAATGTATTATGCTTTTGTCATGCTCGGAGAAATGTTGAATTGCTCCCTACTCTGAAATGTTGAATTGCTCCCAACAAAAACTTCCTTAATATAGATAGCCAATACAATGCCAAGAGATAACTCAAACAAATAAAAAAATTCCTCTCCCAAGAAGTGTGCCTCTCTCTCTTTCTTCTTTTCCAATTGCAGCTCCAAACTTGCGCTCTAATGAATAAGTGAGTGTGTGGGAAAATGAGGCGCTAGCCTCTTTTATTTATACAATCCGGTAGGTGTTGAACTGAGGTGTCTTTTCACTGGCAGAGCTAACTTCTCAATCTGGGTGGTTATAACCACTTTAATATATTTTAGGGCCGACTTCTCATTTAACCTATTACAATTAGGGTTTGACCAATCCGCAAAAGGGGATTTGGTCATTTACAATACCCGTCATGATTATTCCACAAAAGGGGATTAATCTAATGAACAATACATCAATAATAAATAGAATACTCTTTGCAGTTACAATATTTCAATAGCTTTCACATCTCAAAGTATTTGGCTATGATGCATTTGTTCATGTTCCCAAGGAAAAGAGGAGCAAGTTGGACAATAAAGCAATCAAATGTATTTTCATTGGATATAAAGTAGGAATGAAAGGATATAAGGTATGGGATCCTACATCTAGGAAAAAAATGTACATTCAAGATGTGGTATTTAAAGAAGTTGGAAGGAAGTCTGAGACTAAAGTGGTTCAAAAATAGAATAATCCAGAAAAAGATGAGGTTTGAACTGAGGATTGAAGAAGAAGATGATTCAGAGGAGTCAACTAAATCAGATGAAGAGGTGGAATAATTGACCCCAGTCGTAAGAATGTTTGAACAAGTAAGAAAACCAGTCAAAAGGTATAGTCCACCCAAATTCCATTCCACATTTGTGTTAATTGTCACTAATGATGACCCCAAGTCGTTCAGGGAGGCAGTCAACTCGATAGAGGGTAGACTCTAGAAGGAAACCATGGTTGAAGAGATGGAATCATTGCATAAGAATGAGACATGGGATTTAGTTGAATTATCTAGTGAAAGAAAACATGTCGATAACAAGTGGGTATTCAAGAAGAAGATGGATGTAGCAAATCAAGTCAAGAAATTCAAAGGTCAACTTGTAGAGAAAGGATATTCCCAAGTTGAAGGAGTCGACTTCGGTGAGATTTTTTTCCTTTGTTGCAAAATTAACTTCCATTAGAGTACTAATGTCTCTAGCTACAACACTTGATCTAGAAATATAATAGATGGATGTGAAGACAATGTTCCTACATGGAGACCTCGAAAAATAAATCTACATGAAATAGCCTGAAGGATTTGTAGTAAAGGGAAAGAAAGATTTGGTGTGCAAATTGAAAAGATCTCTTTATGGTTTAAAGAAATCACCGAAGATGTGGTATCAAAAGTTTGACAAATACATCCTTAGTTTGGGATTTGTGAGAAGCAAAGATAATCAATGCATGTATCCCAAGAAAGAAGATGGGTGTTTCATATATGTAGCAGTGTATGTCGACAACATGTTGCTGATCAGAAACAACATGGATGCAATAAATAAGGTGAAGAAGCAACTATCCTCCAATTTCAACATGAAGGATCTTGGTGCAACAAACTTCATTATGGGGATGGAGATTAAGAGAGATCGAGCAACTAGAAAGATCTAGTTGAATCAAAAGAAGTATATTGAAACAATTTTGAAATGTTTCAACATGAAGGATTGCAAACCTATAAAGGTAATAATCCATGTGGGAACAAATCTAATTGTTGAACAGTGTCCAAAGACATAGGAAGAAATAGAGTATATGGCACATGTCCCCTATGCAAGTGTTGTTGGTAGTCTAATAAATGTGATGGTCTACACTTGACCAGACTGATCCGGATTTTATGAGCAGAGTGAAATGAATACAGATTATTATCAAAAAATGATTGACACATAATAACATATATATAGTAAAATTGGTTTCTATTCAATAAGGAAATAAGTTGAAACTATAAAATGCAGCGAAAAACAAGCTTGCTAGAATGTTGGCGGCTTATCTCTGAGAAGAGATGTAATGGCTATGCTCATTCAAAAAAATATGATTACCATGAGGCTCTCAAGGAATTTTTACAATAAACAGGAATGTCAAAAACCCTAGACATCCTAAAACCTAACCCTAGGAGATGAAGCGCCAAAAGTCATGTGGGCCTCGTTTGGGTAAGTTAGTACATCAACTTTTCGAGGTCGTAACTTTTGCATATGATATCCATTTTAGGTGAAAGATAGCTCGTTGGAAAGGTATATCCAAGGAATACACATGTTTCATGTGGTGATCCCTACTCATTTTGATTGTGGAGAGCCCTAAAAACGTTGTTTAGGGCCTCAAAACAGCCCCGGAAGTCAGGGACCCGAAAACTGGGAAAAGAACTGATGAACTGGAAAACTGCCAAAATAAGCCAGTTGGAATAGGTGGGAGGCCACTGAAATCCATTTGGATCAATCATCCCCCCTTAGGAAGCAATGGTATCTATTGCGTTGAGTACCCCCACTAGATGAGGAAATTTTTGTTGAATTTGGCCCCGAGTGAGGCACTTGCCTTGGTGCAGGAGTTTCCCTGCTTTGGCAACTCGATAAAGTTGGATCCTTGGTCGACGAGTTCCCTTGACCTAATTTTCCAAAATATGATCATTGGATTCTTGTTGTATGCATTCGAGGTTGAGCTCTATTGGTGTCAGTTGTTCTTCTATCTCTGAGGTGTCCAATAATGGTGGGAAATAAGGTCGAAGGAGATCCACGTTGAACAATGGGTGTAGGCCAAGGAAAGGAGGAATGTTGAGCTCAAAAGAATTATCACCCACAACCTTAGTGATGGTGTACGACCCATAATGGAGTGGGAGAAGCTTCTGATGGGGTTCGGTAAGGTGTTCTACTTATTTCTGCAAATGCGACCAAACTTTGTCACCCATCTGAAACTTATGTGGCACCCAATGTTGATCATGGTGTTGCTTGTACTTGTCATTGGACTTCTATAGGATATCATGAACCTGTTGGTGGATGTGCTAAATCCACTCAATGAACCAAGTGNTCCACAAAAGGGGATTAATCTAATGAACAATACATCAATAATAAATAGAATACTCTTTGCAGTTACAATATTTCAATAGCTTTCACATCTCAAAGTATTTGGCTATGATGCATTTGTTCATGTTCCCAAGGAAAAGAGGAGCAAGTTGGACAATAAAGCAATCAAATGTATTTTCATTGGATATAAAGTAGGAATGAAAGGATATAAGGTATGGGATCCTACATCTAGGAAAAAAATGTACATTCAAGATGTGGTATTTAAAGAAGTTGGAAGGAAGTCTGAGACTAAAGTGGTTCAAAAATAGAATAATCCAGAAAAAGATGAGGTTTGAACTGAGGATTGAAGAAGAAGATGATTCAGAGGAGTCAACTAAATCAGATGAAGAGGTGGAATAATTGACCCCAGTCGTAAGAATGTTTGAACAAGTAAGAAAACCAGTCAAAAGGTATAGTCCACCCAAATTCCATTCCACATTTGTGTTAATTGTCACTAATGATGACCCCAAGTCGTTCAGGGAGGCAGTCAACTCGATAGAGGGTAGACTCTAGAAGGAAACCATGGTTGAAGAGATGGAATCATTGCATAAGAATGAGACATGGGATTTAGTTGAATTATCTAGTGAAAGAAAACATGTCGATAACAAGTGGGTATTCAAGAAGAAGATGGATGTAGCAAATCAAGTCAAGAAATTCAAAGGTCAACTTGTAGAGAAAGGATATTCCCAAGTTGAAGGAGTCGACTTCGGTGAGATTTTTTTCCTTTGTTGCAAAATTAACTTCCATTAGAGTACTAATGTCTCTAGCTACAACACTTGATCTAGAAATATAATAGATGGATGTGAAGACAATGTTCCTACATGGAGACCTCGAAAAATAAATCTACATGAAATAGCCTGAAGGATTTGTAGTAAAGGGAAAGAAAGATTTGGTGTGCAAATTGAAAAGATCTCTTTATGGTTTAAAGAAATCACCGAAGATGTGGTATCAAAAGTTTGACAAATACATCCTTAGTTTGGGATTTGTGAGAAGCAAAGATAATCAATGCATGTATCCCAAGAAAGAAGATGGGTGTTTCATATATGTAGCAGTGTATGTCGACAACATGTTGCTGATCAGAAACAACATGGATGCAATAAATAAGGTGAAGAAGCAACTATCCTCCAATTTCAACATGAAGGATCTTGGTGCAACAAACTTCATTATGGGGATGGAGATTAAGAGAGATCGAGCAACTAGAAAGATCTAGTTGAATCAAAAGAAGTATATTGAAACAATTTTGAAATGTTTCAACATGAAGGATTGCAAACCTATAAAGGTAATAATCCATGTGGGAACAAATCTAATTGTTGAACAGTGTCCAAAGACATAGGAAGAAATAGAGTATATGGCACATGTCCCCTATGCAAGTGTTGTTGGTAGTCTAATAAATGTGATGGTCTACACTTGACCAGACTGATCCGGATTTTATGAGCAGAGTGAAATGAATACAGATTATTATCAAAAAATGATTGACACATAATAACATATATATAGTAAAATTGGTTTCTATTCAATAAGGAAATAAGTTGAAACTATAAAATGCAGCGAAAAACAAGCTTGCTAGAATGTTGGCGGCTTATCTCTGAGAAGAGATGTAATGGCTATGCTCATTCAAAAAAATATGATTACCATGAGGCTCTCAAGGAATTTTTACAATAAACAGGAATGTCAAAAACCCTAGACATCCTAAAACCTAACCCTAGGAGATGAAGCGCCAAAAGTCATGTGGGCCTCGTTTGGGTAAGTTAGTACATCAACTTTTCGAGGTCGTAACTTTTGCATATGATATCCATTTTAGGTGAAAGATAGCTCGTTGGAAAGGTATATCCAAGGAATACACATGTTTCATGTGGTGATCCCTACTCATTTTGATTGTGGAGAGCCCTAAAAACGTTGTTTAGGGCCTCAAAACAGCCCCGGAAGTCAGGGACCCGAAAACTGGGAAAAGAACTGATGAACTGGAAAACTGCCAAAATAAGCCAGTTGGAATAGGTGGGAGGCCACTGAAATCCATTTGGATCAATCATCCCCCCTTAGGAAGCAATGGTATCTATTGCGTTGAGTACCCCCATTAGATGAGGAATTTTTTGTTGAATTTGGCCCCGGGTGAGGCACTTGCCTTGGTGTAGGAGTTGCCCTGCTTTGGCAACTCGATAAAGTTGGATCCTTGGTCGACGAGTTCCCTTGACCTAATTTTCCAAAATATGATCACTGGATTCTTGTTGTATGAAGTCGAGGTTGAGCTCTATTGGTGTCAGTTGTTCTTTTATCTCTGAGGTGTCCAATAATGGTGGGAAATAAGGTCGAAGGAGATCCACGTTGAAAAATGGGTGCAGGCCAAGGAAAGGAGGAATGTTGAGCTCAAAAGAATTATCACCCGCAACCTTAGTGATGATGTACGAACCATAATGGAGTGGGAGAAGCTTCTGATGGGGTCCGGTAAGGTGTTCTACTTATTTCTACAAATGCGACCAAACTTTGTCACCCATCTGAAACTTATGTGGCACCTAATGTTGATCATGGTGCTGCTTGTACTTGTCATTGGACTTCTATAGGATATCATGAACCTGTTGGTGGATGTGCTAAATCCACTCAATGAACCAAGTGGATTTGTCAGCTTCAGTTGGAGCAGGATATGAGTCGGTCGAGGTGACTGCAAGGGGTAGTGCAACATCTGTGGGACTCAATGGTTGGAATCCCAACCCCACCTGAAAGGGGTTGTGGCCAATTGAGCTATGCAAGGCTCAGTTGTAGCTATGTTGGACATAGGGAAGACTCTCATCCCATATGCAAGGGTTCTTGGAATTATACATGCGCAATATATGCACGATCATTCGATTTATGACCTCGGTTTGGCCATTTTTCTGGGTGTGGAAAGCCGTGGATTTATTGAGCTTGGTGTCCAGCAGTGACCAAAGGCTCGACCATAATGTGATGAGAAATTGATTATCTCTATATGAGACAATGGTCTGTGGGATCCCAAAATGTACCCAGACTTGTTCAAAGAAGAGCTTGGTAGTGGCCTCTGTTGTGATGCTCTTCTTGCAAGCAGCCATAATCGCCATCTTAGAAAAGTGATCAACAACCATAAAAACATAGTCATTTCCCTGCTTCGTGGATGGGATTCTCGACATGTAGTCCATGGAGATGGATTCCCATGGCCTCTCAGGAGTAGGCATAGGGGTGTACATGCCCTGTTTCTTAGTGGTTGATTTGTCAATAATGCATATAGTGCAAGACCTGATATACTTGCTGACCTTCTATTGAAGTTTTGGCCAGTAGAAATGTTTTTGCAGCATTGTCATTGTCTTTTTGACGACGAAGTGTCCTTCCACCTGACTGTAGTGGGCTTCCCAGATCAGTTTTTCTCACTCACTTGATGGAACGCAGATATGGCCCAAACGACACAACATCCCATCTTGAATATGGAAATTAGCGACAACTGCATTTGTGCCCAACATTTGGTAGGTGGTGGTAAAGTCTGGGTACGTCTCATATAGTTTGGGCCATCCAGAGGTCTCATGGATGCAAGAGTCTAGCTTTGTGGTGAGTTCTATGACTGGTGATCTATTGAGGCAATCATCGACGCGATTGGTGCTTCATGTTTTATACTTAATGTTGAGGTGAAATTGTTGCGAGTATGTAGACCACTTCTGATGGCAGTCATTCTACAATTTGCCTTGTGTCTGCATGAACTACAATGGCTTATGATTAGTGTAGATGATTTTCTCCTTCCCAAGAATGTAATGTCTCCATTAGCGACATGCTTACACAATGGAGTACATTTATTTTTCCTAAGTAGGGTACTTATGGACAACATCTGATAGTGTCTTACTATGATAGGCCACGGGGTGGTCGTGCTAAGTGAGAACGGTGCCCACAGCATAGTCTGAAGCATATGTCTCGATCTCAAAGGGCTCCTGCAGGTCCGGTAGTGAAAGTATTGGGGTTGAGAAAAAACGTTGTTTCAAATCATCAAATGTTTGTTGTTGGGATCGACCCCACACAAATTTCACCTTACCACCACCCCTGGTTACTTGGCTGAGGGCCCATGCAATATGGGAGAATCCCAACACAAACCTATGGTAGAAATTGGCAAGGCCCAAGAAGCTTTGAAGCTCAGTGAGTGTGGTTGGGGCTAGCCAGTCACGGATGACTTGGATCTTGGTTGGATCCACATGTACACCATGTTGATCAATTATGTAGCCTAAGTAATGGACCCTGTCCATGCCAAAGGAGCATTTTTCCAAGTTGGCGTATAGCTTGTGTTGTCACAGGGTGTGCATAACATGTTGAATATGTTACAAGTGTTATGCCCAAGTCTTGTTGTAAATGAGAATGTCATCCAGATACACCACTACAAAAATATTGGTGAATGGTCACAGGTTATCGTCCATCATCC
>JZKD02S1268061.1:0-12165 GCA_000966675.3 Picea glauca
AAATTATATAAAGGGGCACGCTAGTCGTTATTTTATTGATTTTCAAATTGCTAGAATGTTGGAAGATTGGCGCGACCACCCTATTCGAACTGAAGCTCAAAAATACACCAAACTCAAGCATTTTCCACTCATTTACATGTATTTTTCATCGACACCATGGACCCTGTCATTACATCAGTATCAGAGAAAGATCCCACGTCAAATGAAGAATCCCTAATTGACAGAGATTCATATGTGTTCGACACTGAAATAACCATTTCGCCTATCTCCGTGTCCAGAGATAACCAATTAGATAATGTAGGGAAACAAATACCCTTCCTCAAAGAAGTATAGGCCTCCCTAGTCCCTTATGTTGTCGAAGTCGCATTCCCCTTCCCCGAGTTCATAGGTTGGTGTGTAAAGCAGTATTCACAGGAAGATAAAGTCGTCTTAAATAAACTAGGGTCTGATGTCATGTGTAGAGTAGATGGTCTGTCAATTCGATACTCCCTAAGCATACCATAATCCCCCTCTGTAGTGTCTAAATTGTTTGAATAAGAAAAGCTAATTACGGTTTACAAGGAATGTCCCCCCGAAGTCAAAAGCCTATTTTTGCAAACAATTTTCAAACCATAGCATATTTCTAAGAGTCTGTCTTTGCCAATAAGTGTAAATATCATGGTTATCGAAGTCCAATGGGTTTGTTCCATAATCAGTTAGATTTTAGGTTTAGATAATGACAAGTATGTGGTTGAGGTCATGTTAGGTTTTTTGTTAACATTTTTTCAGTCATAGTTCAGTCAGTCAATTTGCATCTGTTTTGACAGATTCATAGTTGATAATATACACAAGCTGCTAGTGAATTTCCAGTCTCTAAGACATTTCATATATTATACATATCTACTGAAGACTTTCCTGGAAACAAACAAGAGAGAGTTCCTTGAAGCAACATTCATATCAACTGAATGTAAAAGAATCACAATGCTCATATTTATCAACAAAGTCATGTCCATAGTTTACAGCCTGATTTTCAACATCGGACTGCCAAGAGTCCTAGATGACACGAGGAGTAATTTGCAGCCAAATCTAGAAAATAGAGTGGGGGACTGGGTGTTGTCCATGCATTCAACGGTGATATGGGTGTATGGTTGTCATGAAACCCCCTATCTTATGCCTATATTTCTGACACCCATAGTATTTTCCCTTGAATTCATCAAGCAAAGAATTATATCGGAGACACAGCACTTCTTTGAAACTACACAAGGCATCCAACCTAAAATTCCCTTTCATCATTGGACCCTTCATTGTAAAAACTAGATCATGCTTATCTCATATCCAGGCCAAGCTCAAGGAGTTTGAGTTTGCACAACTATAGGGAAGAAGATATGATACACATCAGATCATATCTAAGAGAAGACTGATGAACAAGCAGGCCCCATATGAGCATGAACATGTTGAGGGTTTCGACAAGTTGGAAAATATGGATGTTTGTGTTGATATGGAAGCTATATTGCAGCCAGCTCAAACACAACAAGTGGAGGCATCTCTAGAACAAACTCAAACGCAACAAATCCCTTAGAAGCTGATAGTTAAATTTCCCAAGATAAGTGTTTATAGCAAAAGGAGTAGTTCAAAGGCCCTAGGCACAAACAGTCAGCAAACTGCCTCTAAAAAGATGAAGATCACATAATCCCCACAGATAGCGGATCTAGAGGAAGAGGAGACTAAAGAGCAAGTAAATATGGATATGGTGGAAAGTGGCACCAGTAATGTAGAATTTGGTAAAGGAAGCAAAATCCAAAGTGAAGGCAACTCAAGAACTTTCAACAACAAAAAACACATCTTTGATAAGGCACCTGGAGAAACCTATCAATCTAAAGAAGATTTGGCAAAGCAATATGTTGAGAAAGGGAACTTAGCTATGAATGAAATGAGGGAGTTAATCCCTGAAGTAGAAAGGATATCTCAGCATAAGTCTTCTATGTTCACAATGAGAGATGTAGAAAAGAAGACCTTCAATATAGCAGTTGTAGATATAAAGTATTTGAGATCAAG
Organism: Picea glauca; assembly: GCA_000966675.3. Taxonomy (NCBI): domain Eukaryota; kingdom Viridiplantae; phylum Streptophyta; class Pinopsida; order Pinales; family Pinaceae; genus Picea; species Picea glauca. The sequence continues at coordinate 2,035 of JZKD02S1268061.1, forward strand.
AGGAAAAATGAGAGCATCAGTGCTCTTCAAAAAGTGAAATTCCACAGGAATACCAGTGACATGTTGTATTAAGATTACTTGGGTCTAAGCTTGAATAATTCAAGGTTGTCAACTTATGCACTTAAGTTGGAAGGACAGTTGAGATAAGAGAAAGCATCCAGCAGAGCTTGGCAAACCCAAGTCAAGAGGATAGAGTCTGAAGGCCCCTAGGTAGTGAAATCCTCCTTAGAAGAAAAAAACAAGATGATTCAAATCTTGAAGAAAAAACTAAAAGTGTCTGCCACAAAACATCCACAAACAATAGAATTGGATGTTATAGAACAGGAGAAGGAGGCATTTAGACAAGACGCATTGAATTACAAGGCCAAGGTATTACAGCTGGAACAAGAAAAAATGAACTCGTCACAAGGGCAGACAGAAGCACCAAAAATGGTTGTAATTGTTCCTTCTACTGCAGAAGCTAGGCCAAGCATTGAAGGACTTGTCCAGCCTATGTCCCAAGCCATCCTGAAGGTAAGAGATATCAAAGGTCTAAAGGGAGATATAGAGAAGTTGTAGCAATAAATTAAAACAAAGAATGAAAGGATGTTCTAGTTCCAGAAGGAAAATCAAGCTCTGTAGGAAAGAGTAAACAAGCTAAAGATGAGGTTGAGAGGCAAAGGATTGTTGCAAGGAGTCAAACACATCATATGAGATTCTATTGTTGTTGAAGCCACCAAGTTTAGGGTGTACTTGAACTTCATCAATGACAAAGATAGCATGGACATCACAACTAGAAGTAGATGCACTGTTGTAAATGAGAACTTGGCTAAGAAACCATCAGAGTGGGCCCAAAATTCTATAAACTTGGTGAATTCCATCCCCACTACAGAACTTCAGACCATTGGGTTCAAATATAGAACTACATTGATCATTTCGGCCAAGAGGGTCATTGCCAAGCATAACCTTCTTAAATCAGTTCAAACCAAGGCCATATAGATGGAGAAGAGTATACATGAATTCAAGGATATGTTTGAAGAGTTGTTCATGAAATGCCTCCCACCATTTTGGGATGGAAAAGGGAAATTGTATGATTAGAAGGAATACAACTCTCGCCTCACCCAATGCAGAATCGATCACTCCAAGTTTGAAAGCCTAGAAGAAAACTTAAAAGGAGCCACCCTGGTAGAATTTTTGTTCAAAGATTTTGAGATCTTGAATTAGTTCAAGAGAGTAAAGATTGGATTGCTAGTCATGATGTATGCCTCTTGCATTGAATTGGAGATCCTAATCAAGGAAATTATGGACTACGAGATCCCTTCTAACCTGTAGTGGAAGGAGATAGTGCGGTTGGGAAGAACAAAATCCAGTCTTCCAGAAACCAACAAATAATGTCTAGGTGTCACTAGAATAGAAAATCTGACAGAGGACCAAAGCAGGATAGATGGCGAAAAAAAAAGCTGAAGAGTCAGAGGAATCGACCATTGGTTCATGAAACATTTTTTGTTTGATCAATCATTGTAATCGGTTTCCATACCAAAACTGTGAGTTGTAATTATTAAAATCAGTTTAGAAGATGAAACGTTTTAGTTCTACTATTGTAATCAGTTTCTAATTGAAAGGAATTGGAATTGTATAAATGATATAAGTTTTGAATGTATTAATGTTGGCAGAAGCGCAAGGGCACCTTTTAGTTGTTCTAAACTTAATTGTAATTTTCTGGAGCTAAATTGAATACATATGCATAATCTTTTGAAGTCTCTATGAAAAGGTTCTAATGATGGTGATATGAGTTTTGTCTCCTCTACAAGAAACGGTGACCAAAACCACGATGTGTCAATTGTAGAATTAATATTATGAATATGAAGCATAGAGACATGACACTAAGTCAATGAGCCTCATTATTTTTTTCATGCCACTTGTCTTTGTTCAAGGCATTCAAAGGTGCAATGTTTGTTCCCATAGTAATCCTAAGGAGTCCCGTACTTCTCAACATATATTCCATGTTATACTTACACGAGTAATAATTATCACTAGTTAAACGAATTACATTAAAACTAGAAATTGACTATACTAATGAAAAGCACTGCTAAAATAACGTACTTAAAAAAAATGAAACCGAAAAAGGTGCCCTGATGACTGAGACATACCTTTCGAAAGTTCCAAAAACAAGGATTAGAGGGAGCATTTTGAGAAAACTAAGAAACAATAGCAATAAATAATAAACTTTATAGAAACCAACTACACTAGTGAACAATGCATGAAAAAACACATCCTCTCAAAAAACTGCACTAAAAATGGACTTGAAATGAGAAATTTATCATTGTTTCAAAATGGCCTTAGAAAATTCAAATGCCAATGAAGAGGGGTCTTCCAAATAGTTAACATGGTATATGATGTCGTAGACTATTGATGGGGGCATGCTAACATGACGTTATTAACTAGGTAGGTAACAAATGGTAGGGTACACATGGCAAGTCTATTGATGTGCCATTATGATGACATGGAACAATGATGATGTGGAACTATTTTTGGTGACATGTCGCAATGTGATGTGATAGAGGATTTACATGGAAAGATGAGTGTATCTATTCTTCTAATAAGGTAATCCACATGGTGAGTGCCTATGCCACATGGCATTTTCATTCTCAATCAATGGTCTACATGGCAAGGGTTATTATTTATACATCGAGAAGGGTTACATGAGTTTATGCATGAAAATGAAATTATGGTGGTTGATATCATTATTGAATGACAACCCTAAGAAGGTGACTACCAAAAAGGGGTAAACTACCTTATGTAACAACCATGTGGAGTGGACATTATTATTTTTATGTGGTTGGTCACCTTTGGTAATGGCCTTGGTGAATTACCAAAGGAAGATAATGCAAATGGAAAGGAAAGAAGGCATTGAGAAAAATAAACCTTGCCTAGGTATGGTTTGCCAAAAAATGAAAAAGTTTTTCTAGAAAAGGGTTGAACAATAGTGTAGGAGGTGTCTTGGATGAAGAGCATAGTAACATTAGCAACATGGGAGGAGCCCATTGAAAAGGTTCCAATAAGAAAAAATTGTTAGTGGCTTGGAAAACAACAAGATCCCAGTAGAAAATGGGGTGGCCATAAGAGAGTGACCCATATACAAGGAAATAGATCCACCAAAAAACAAGGCAATGATGCACATAATGGGAGAAGCAAGTGTCCTAAGACAACATGTCAATGGGAACTTGGTCTTCAACAAACAAAAAACTAGAAATTAAGCCTCAAATACAGTGAAAATAAAAGGGGGACGAGGCACTAACCTTGAACTACAAACAAAGGCTCAATAACGATGCAGTCAAGGCCAAAACACTAAAAAGGGGCCACACATTATGACATGAGCCCTTTTTTTAACCTTAGTATCGAAAATTATTCCGTGTTCCCCTGTTTCGATCAAAATTATGACATTCAACCATTTAGAATATGAATTCATTTCAACCAAAATTTCCTAGGGATTCACCACTATTATTATACCCCTCGAAAATATGGTAGAAAATACAGGTCAAAATAGAAGTCACATATGTGGAAGAAAATATGGTCAAAACATGTTTATGGATCAAACAAATTACAAAATGAGAGAATTTTGTAAAGATACTCTACATTTCTCTTGAATTTAATGGTGAATAAACATAAAAAGAATTTTTTTTGAAGAGGATTATTGTCCCACCATTCCAAAGAGGAGAGAAGAGCAAAAGATATTGCATAGAAGAGAGGAGAAGATATTGATGTTTCTATCCAATCAAGGTTTTAAAAATTTAAAGTTCAAAGTTTTTTTTTATATATTCTAAATCTATTCAAATATATTTAAATATTTAGAGAATAGATAAATATACTCTCTAATATATTGGCTCCATTTGGGTTCATACAAGAGATAAAGAATGATTGATATTTGTGATAGCTTTAACTAATCTCTTTGGGAATTAAAGGATATAAGTTTAGCCACGCCTCAAGATTAGGATCATGTGTAGAAAGTAGTTGATCATTTACATCTAGGAGGTACCGAGAAAACCAATCTTGTAGAAAGGGTAACTAATTTTTTCATTTCTTTATAGATTCAAAGTGGTGAAATTATGGTGGTTGTACATAGAGAAAACTCTTCCTAGAAACCCAAGGAAAGTTGCAATTTCCTTCATCTTGTATGGCCATGAAGATTGAGAGGTTCAAAGAACAAAGAGGCTCTTGAATAAGGACACTACAAGTAATGAGGCATATTATCATACACTCATAGAAGGCGTGTGTGCAACAAAGATGCATAGGGACAAATAAATTGTAGTGTTTACAAACTCCGAACTAATTTATTAATAGTCTTGGGTGAATATAATTAAAGGCCAAACATACCATTGCATTTAATGGCAAGGGATATTGCCAAACATTAATTTATTTTCATATACATCATAACGACAGAGAAGGATATCATGTTGAGGCCAAACAAATATGTTATTCTCTAATTTTGAATATTTCCATTATGAACATAGGTTCTTGAATCTTATGATTGAGTTTGGTTCCAACCATCTCTTGATCTCATTGCTTACTCTTTCTAATTTCCCAGTTTAATTTGTGTTTATTTCCTTTTTTCATGAACGCTTTGTATCCTTATGACTCTATATTTTTGGATGCCTTTTGGGGTAATTTTCCATAGGTTGAGTCTTTTTTTCCTTACAGCCTTATCTCAAGGTGGTTGTCAGGGAAACTAGCTCTAGTACTAAACTCTTATACTTCCTTTGCATTATTTATTTTATGGCTCTAATATTCACTCCCCATGTACATTTTTCTTTCATATTCACTCTCCATTATGAATGTTCAACTTTTGGTCTTAGATTAGATCAATATTTTACATTTTTCATCTTAGTTTATGTAGGATTCACTTTAGTGGTCCCACAATGTATCAATACTATTGTACTTGTTACCCCCCATTTCTAGGGATAACTAAGGAGATGATGTCTCAAGGCCCTCAGGTTGCAGGCATGGAGTACCAAGAGATAGACCAGTAGGAAGAGCCCCACATCACACCACCCATCACCATGAGATTTATGGTTGCAACATTCACCACACCAGCTTGGCTCACAAAGGATGACAGGTCTTTCTCCATGAGGTAACAAGTTCGATTTTATGGTAAGTGTCATTTTAATAAACAAAACATTTGGATATGTTGAAAAGGGTTCTTTCTTGATTTTGAAAACATTTGCTTGGAAATTATGCTCTTTGCCTTATTTTACCTTGGCGATTGACATTGTTGTCCTAGTAAGTGGTCTGGCTTAGGGAAAGGGTTGCTACCAAGGGGTCTCCTTGGTGATTCATTGTACCGCTCCCACATATACTTGCCACTTTCCATGCTTCACATACTTTCCACTTTCCATGCTTATTTCCCTTTGTTTCCTCATCCTTTGTGTTTTCGGGCCACATTGACCCAAGAAGGGCTTGTACCTCATTTCATGGGAAGAAGGGGTTGAAGACCCAGAGGCTTGTAGCTGAAAAAAGATAAAAACCAATCATAAACCTTCCAGATGTTATCCCAGGGATCCCGAGAAAAGTGAAATGTTTCTCACAAAAATTAAGGGACCCGTAAAATAATAACTAATTGAACATGCCAACCAAGGTAGAGCATGTGTGGGCAATGTTTTTCATGCTTAGGTAGAAGTCCCACACATAGTATTCAACTTGGGGAAGCACAGTGTGACCAAGGTAGAGTTAATGTGGGCAATGTTTTTCATACTTACGTAAAAGTCCCACTTTAGCTTCAATTTGGAAACACTCATTAACTAACGGAAAAAAGGGCTTGGAAAAATGTTGCATCGCAGATGAAGGCCAGCACGCCCTTTACAAAGGCACCCATAAACGAGACAATATGAGCCTTTGTATGTCAATAAACTCCATGCCCAAAAGCATTACCCCCATCCACCTCATACTCTTCACATGACTTAGAGAGGGTCCACCTGGGAAAAACTCCTTGATTTGGGGAATGGTTCACCCAATAGGTCACCATGACAACCCTCCCATACCTAAATTTTGCAAGTTGCATAACGTATTTGAGCATTTGTTTATTTTGAGAGGGGGGACTTGAAGCACATGTTTGGGTGGTTCTTTTATTATATATGGCTTACTTGGCATGATGCTTGTGACTTATGAGCCCTTAGAGGGTGAATTTGCTGGTCTTTGTAAGGCCTTGACAGGTGGAATTTATTCCGTGAAGGCATAAGTTCACTTGGACCTTCACTTGGGGCATGGATCCTAGAGGATCAATGTTTTCCCCCCTCTCCTTGAACAATTGGATGATGAGTGTTGGGTATGTGTTATATTCTTTGCATGTGTGTGTGTGGGCACGTCAGATTTGACAACTGCATCTGACGATCCCTCGTAGTAGTGCTCTATCTGTGTCATGTGCACCGGGCACTTTCCTAGGGGGGTCCCAGGCGGGGGGCAGGTATGCACCCCCTGGTTACGCGTAGTGTTCGGGGCAGTGCCCCAAATTTGTTTTTGGGCGGTTTTTGTTGTTTTTAGCGGTTTAAAAAAAATAATCTCGGTTTTAGGGATTAGGGTTTTGGTATCTACGGAATACCTAACAACATTGTATATATTGTATAGTGAATGGTGAAATTCGAAATAATGAATATAAGAAAGGTTTTCCCGATTGAGGGTTTCCGGTATAAATCTGTGTACTATGTGAATGAGCCATCGATTAAATTTTTTTTTGCTTAAGAATCTATATGCATTGCTTTACTTCACAGGTTTAAAACTTACAATGAGCGTTTCCTTTGGAGGCATGAGAGGACACCCTGGAGGAGGAGACTAACCCTCCACTTTCCTAATGTTTGGCCTTGGAGGCCCAAAATGTCACACTCTAGGGCATGACATGATCTTTAAGGTCTAGGTTTCGATGGTGTTGGTGGTCTTGATGATGACTTGGCAATGTTTTGATGGAGAGAGAATTATTGCCATGCTTTGGAGCACTATGTGGCTTGGTCCATGGCCTTTGGCGGCCCAACGATTTCTTCTAGAGGCCAAAACATTTCACTTTGAGGCTAATTAGGGCTTGATGTCACCCCTCTTAGGGGAATTTTTATGTAAATTTTGAAATTATATTTTGTAGAGGGAAAAATTAAGGAGGTCGGCCTCTTTTCTTTGTCTTTTACCCTCAACCAAGTGGAAATTTTGTTTTTGTGAGGCCATGTATAAATAAAGGTCATGACATTTCATTTAGATCAAACATAACACTTGAGAATTACATAAGCTTGTCTAAAATTTTCTCCCTCTTTGGGAAAATTGCATGTCTCTCTCTTGTGCAAATTTTGGATGCTTGATACTTGTCTCTTGGAGGAAAAGTGGTGTGCTATATCTCTTGGTGCTTCTTCTTGCTTTGTGATGGAATATGCTTGGTAGATGAGGTTTATCTTGCTATCTTTGGAATCGGTAAGGAATTTCTACATATTGTTGATGTTGCTCTCTTATTTCATTGATATCCTTCTCTAAACCCTTGGAGGAGTATAAGGGAATACACCCTCCACCAATTCTATCATAATTATTATGGGATATGTCATTGAAAATGTTGCTAGGAGGAGTAAAAGGGCTTACACCCACTAGATTTACCTTGTTGGATTCACCTGCTCTAGGAAGTAAAAGGGCTTACACCCACTAGATTTACCTTGTTGGATTTACCTTCTCTAGGAAGTAAAAGGGCTTACACCCCTAGAGAAGTATTAAGTCTAACTCTTACACCTAAGACTACATAACCCAATTGGAAAGGCATTAGTCTAATTTGCATTGGAGAAATAAAATAATTACATTGATATACGTGAAATTTTGAGATATTGCATTTGTTCAAATTGGAATGTTTTCTTAGTGCTATAAGCTTGCTTGAGCCACTGGGATGTCTAGCTTAGCCTTGTAACTCTCTTGTTGTAATAAATTAAATGATACAACCATTAGGGCTGCAACAAAACTCACTTAAACTCTTTCATTTCTCACTACTCTACCATAAAAATTTGCTTGCAAGCTGCCATAACTAACCTGCTTGTCATTTGTTATCTTTTGGGTGGATTGTTTGTTCATTTTAGTGGTTAGATTTTGTTGTTATAGAAATTGTTTGTTGTAGCCACTTGGCTGTTATAATAATTTACTGATATCACCTGATAAACAACCCTAAAATCCATTTAAGTCTTGTTATATTCTGTGGAAGTTAAACTAGTCATTGCTAGCTTAGTTTCTAGTTTACTTTACTGATATAAATCTGATACATTGCTGCAATTTGGGACAACAAGTTTTCCTTTCTTGTCCCCTTGGTTATTTGGCTTGTATCTTGACCAATTGTCTTGTTTTGGGAAAGGCTAACACTTTGATGTAGGTACTCAACACTTGGCAACTATTCCTCAACCACAAGACCTCTTCTCGAAGCCTTTATCCATATCCAAAACTGACTTATAGGGGTTTCATTGGCCATTTTACCACTTTCCACCTCAATCCCCCTATCGTCATCGATATTCCCCCCTTGTGGTGACTTATCATCACTAAAGTGAGGGGAGTGTCTATCTAAGGTGACAGTGGGTAGGTGCTCTCATAGTTGTCACACTCTTGTGGTTTGGGTCGGGATTTTCCCAACCTACAATTTGTGTGATAATAATACTCAACAATATCCTTGACCTACTTACATATTCATTTGTTGGACATCAATAAAATTATCATATCTTTATTTATCTTGATGGCCTTCTTTTGTATAAAATTCATGTACTCTCATAACATATTTCAATAAAACTATGAAGCATTTCATCAAAAATAAAAAACTTATGAACTTCTTATATATTCAACAAATAAATTTGCTTTCATGTACAATAACTCACTACACCATAGACAAACACACACAAGGTTTATACAATTCACGAATATTATCTTAAATGCAAATCCAAAAGTTATATCATCAAATTAAATCACTATTTATAATCTTCATCGTATGCGTCGTTGGTGTCTAAAGTTGAAGTAATATTTGTGTTCATGAGAATTCGTATATCTCCAGGTATGTATGCAATAACTAATAATTTTTTCTCCTCTAAAAAATTTAGGTGAAAGAACACTTGAATATAATGACTTGGCCATGTTACCCCCTCACATCTAGGGGTATTGGAGGAATTTTTTCTATTATGATTAGTATCACAAATAGTAGTTATGACAATGGCGTTCAAGATTCTCCATGGACAGTTGCCCACATATGCCTCCCAATTCATGCTCAGCTCGCTCACATTAGATAGTATGGTTCATGACACACATGAGGTACCATGTTTTAATAATAATGTATTTTTAAGGTCACGACCAAGCTAGAAACCAAATTGTTGTGTGATACCCCCTTGTTTGTGGGACAAGGGTCCCCCTCGATGCAATGATTTGAATGCTAAAGTCTACGGAGGTATACATACCCTACCCCCCTATGGATTTGAACATGTGACCTCCAAGGAGGAAACACATGTTCTTAACGATTAGGATTCATATTAAGTATTAATGCTCAATGTATTTGACATGAAAATAGTGACCATGGGTTGAGTCAAATGATGGATCATGATGCTTTGAATTTATACCTTTTGCCTTGTTTCACCTTGATGGTTATCATCATATCCTACTAAAGTGTTGTCACTCTTGGATAGATTTGTACTACTAGGGGGGCTTGATAGGGATAATGTGTCCATATCTCAATCCATACATAAAATTCTCCATATTTCCCATTTATGGTATCCCTTCAATTGGGTTGGTTGTCATATGTCACCCATATAGGTTCATGCTTATTAATTCTGTGAGAAGAAGGAGCTAGAATGTTCGAGGTTAATGCAACTTGATAAAAAAATAAATAAATAAAAAATCAAGTGCCACACTCAAAATGAAAAGAAAACAAAGAAAAAAGAAAAACAAAGTCAAGAACCAAGAAATATTCATAAACAACATGAGTTATGTCATTTGCTAAGAGGTCATCACCCCAAGTCTTGTGCAATAAATTCATATCTAAAAAGGACTTAGCAAATGAAAACAAAAAGCCAAAAAAGGTCGAATGAATAAAGAAAGAGGCAAATAGGGGTTTGGAAAGAAACAAAACCCAAGGAAAGGGAAACTCATTGCCTAAGCGCTCCCTCATACAAAAGC